>PVIH01005226.1:0-18667 GCA_004025045.1 Sigmodon hispidus
CCAGGAGTGGAGACTGATCCAAGCATTATTGGGTCAGTGGGACCATAGGACTCTCCGCTCCCTGCCCAGGGAGGGGATGGGGAGTTGCGGAGAAGAAAAATGACAAGATGTAGTGGGAGGGGGAAGGGACCTTGAATAAGGATATACAGGGATGGGAAAAAAAATTTCAGAGGGAAAGCTGAACACAAAGTAAATATATGTGTAGCAATCTTATTTGCATTGCCACCGTTGATAAGCCATGCTTATGATTCTTATCCTCTTTATAGTTGTTAATTTTTCCTCATTTTAAATTTATGCAACTGTTTTTTTTTGTTCAATACAAACTAAAGCAGGAAAAAAAAAAAAAGAGTGGCTACTTATAGAAGTTACTTCTTGAACCTGAATTACTAGATCAAAGAACATGAAACTACTTATTTATTGCCAAGACAGACAACTGAATTTTTTATTGTTTTAAGTTTTTTTTTCTTGCTATTTGACAATCTTATACACATGTATAAAGAATTCTGATTACCTTCTCTTTTTAAAAGAATCTACACCAAGGTATCCTTTATGGAGCTTAGAAATCTTTGAGAAGTGGTTGTCTTTCGTGACTTTTCTTGATGCTTTTTTTCTCAGCAATTTTAGATAGGAAGTTTTATTCTGAACATAGCCTCACACGTTTCCTGTTGCAACTGAAGGATGAATCATAAGCTTAGAACTGGAATAAGACATTGGACTCCTGTGCATACTATAGTGTCCAAGTTGTACTTTTCCTGGCATGAAAGGATCATAGGTTTCTCCTATACATGATCAAGTGTATTAGCTCCCAAGTCATCTTTTCTAGAAGTTTTTTCAGAATACTCCAAAAAGCTGCTTTTTCATTTTTAGACTTTTCATATTTACTGACTGTACTATGTGCTATTTTTTTAATCATTTGTCATATGCCTCTGTCACATGTCTAATTGCCCTCACTTGGATTGTTGGGATGAATAATAGCTAGGTCCTACTCTTCTTCCCATATCTTAACCTAATTTAATAACTCCCAGACATTAATTAGTACAAACAGTAAAAATGATTATACTACTGAGTCACCATTTCTACTGAGAGGCTGGATCTTTTGTTGATCTTCAAGATGTTCTCTTTTACCTGCGATACTCCAGCATGAACATAGTGACCCAGAGTAGGGTCTGATCCCTGGGGTAAATAATTTGCAGGCCATCTGAATTTCATTCTCATGTGAGTCTGTGGCCTTGGCTTCTTTGAATGTTTTCTGACCAACTGAAAACAAGACTAAATATTTTATGGCGAATTTTCTATTATAATTTATTGTTAAGCTGACTTTAAGACAATAACAAACTATAATCCTTGAGGAAAAAGCACAAAAGATTTGCCAGTGAGAGAAAATTGAGATTATATGGCCAGTCTCCTCTATGAAACTCCTCTATGAAACAGCTAGTGTTCTTCCGCTGTAATGAGTTATGTGATGTGATGAGGTGTGTTAAATGTGTGTGTGTAATCTTTGCTGAAATCAAACTCCTATATGCTGTCTTCATAGATGTTTTCTAGTGCTGGTGCAGCACCCTAGACAGGCCTACACAATTGTATAAAGTGGGTGATGTGAAGAGACTTTTATTATATCTTCTGAATGCTTTGCAATGATATGCATGTAATTCATTTGACTGACAGGTTATCTTCACAAGACATCTGAGAAGGCTGCATGAACATTTTTTTCTATTTCATGAAAGAGAACATTTAGTGTGTCTAACTCTGTTTGAAGTGGGGTTTGGAAAATTAGGTATTGTGAAAAATGACAGGCAAAAACCCAGCTGATTTTGCTTAAATTTTAAATTAGATTTGGCCTTTGATGCTAATAATTAATGCCTTCTCTATTTGCTATGAAAAGAAAGCCAACATGTAGAGTGCTTAATACAGATTTGGCCTTGCTATGTTGTTGTTATGTATGGCTAGGATTATTTGAATTCTCAAGCTGTTACTGCTTAATGTTTGACTCAGGAGATGTAGCACAGAAGAGAAAAAAGTGAAGAGGAGATTAGAAACAAGCATTTAGCTAATTTAGAATCCCCTACCTTTTTGTTTTTGTCTTATTTTAGGTTTGAAAGTTTAGATTTTTAAAAACCAATTCTTTTCAGAATCAAGTATAACAAACCGATATCATATTGCTATCCTAAATGTGTTGTAAAGGAATTTTCCCAGAGATGCAATTACTTCTTTTAATTGCTCTTAAGCCAATATTTTATTTAGAAGCAAAAAATGTTATATATAATCTTCTTAAAAACTCAACATACCATGAAATTTATTGCCCTTTAATAAGTTCCTTTTTAAATAATTCTTTAAAATAAGCATAAGTATAAAGTCTTTCCAGATACTCTCTTACTTTGTAAGCATTTTATTTATTGCCTTTTTTATATTTAAACTTTGTATTTGCCTATTAAAGATTATTTTATTCATTTAACTACTTCTGTCATTCACAAATTTTGTAGACATTTATTGAGCACTCATATGTTGCTGGGAATTGAACTGAGGACCTCTTGAAGAACAGTCAGTGCTCTTAACCTCTGAGCCATCTCTCCAGCTCTTGAGAACTAATATGAAATCTTTCTACTTATAAAACAATTTCATTGCTATGTAGGTTAGAAGGAAATTTATAATTCTGTGAATTCCTAGACAACATTTAGTTTTGACATATCATTATTAAACTGGGGTATTTGCAATAGTAAATGTAGTATTTTTAATCTTGAAATTGTGGAAATGGATTATACCAAAGTTAAGTCAGTAGTGAGGAGGACTAGGTTGACCTTACTTATTCAGTGAGATGTAAAAAAACCTCACCCTCTGAAGAATCATTTGGCTTCTCTGGTTTCCTGGGGGAAGCTGAATAATGTTTGATGACTGAGCAGACTTATTTAATTTTCCTTCTCTATGCAAACAAAGACCCAGAGGTTAAACAATGTCAAGCCATTCCTCCAGAAATGGCTCTATGAGTTCAATGTCTTCAGTCTGAACTGTTGAATGTCGAAGATATGAGTGCATTTTTATCATGAGTCTCATAGTAATCAGAACTCTGACAATGAGATAATGGTACAACCAAATCAATTATCTTTTTAAAAACCTTTATTATGTGGAGCTTAAAAACATACAACATGTAAATAAAATGGTGTAATGAATGCCTGTTATCCAGCTAAAAATATGATCAAAATTCTTATTTTGTTGTTCTAACTTTGAATCTAACAACTCCTTCTACAATTTTATTAATGTTGTTTACCTTTCTATTTTGAAATATAATTTAGAGAAAAACACAAATCTTAGCTTCACAATTTTGATAGATTCTAATGTCAGCTATGGCATATTGTGTAGCGGAACTTGTGTGGTTGTGGGTAATATGGATTCTGTAGGTACCCATTTAGAAGAAAGGAAAGAACACCCTTTTATACTCAAGTTACTCAGTCTCATATGTGGGCTTGACAGGGTATCACATAGATGAGCATTTGCTTTCAAGTTATTAGCAAAAATTCTAAATATTGATTTCAGCTATTACTTCCCTAAAAAATCTTTTTAGTGTTTCTTCAAGGTATTAAAGAGAAGTCATAGTTTATTATGGGTTGGAGGAAAAGAAAGCAGAAGAAGACAAAATTCTATGCCAACACTCAAGAGCTTTCCTTTTCTAAAAATCTGGCTCAAATGAAAGTCAACTGTTGGATGTTTGAGTATGTTTATCTTGTGATCTGAAGTAATCCAGTTTTTGAGCTTTAACTTAGGAACTTATTAATACTATTAGCTTTCTATAATGGTGTCATACTAAACACAAAATAGTCTATCTTATCATGATATATCTTAACAGGTATTATTGAATATACTTTGGTGGGGTGATGGTTAGCTACCTTACAAGAATCTCTGGAGGCATATTGGTGGCTATGAGCAGCAGGCAGTATAACTTAAAAACAGAATGTATTTCATATGTGTCTATATTGGTTTTCCTCAGTCCAAATAGTGATACAGGTCACTACTGAGGAACAATACCTTAATTCCTAAGATTTCTTTTCAGTGATGGCATGGGAAATTGCAAACCAGCCTACTCACATATAAAAATATGAAGCCAGAGCTCTTTACTTGTTGCCAAGTATATTATTACTTATTCACAGTCAGTGGTAATTTGTGAGGATGATCATTATAATTCTGTAGAAATTTGACAGCATTTCTGTAATGCTCTTGAATAATCAAAATCCAGAGCTTCAATAAGGGTGCTCCTCATTTACAAGGTTAATTTTACCAATAACTGCATCTATGCTCTCACACACATTTCAGAGATGAGAATTTATTGCACAGGCTAGAAACTTGTTTGGCTATGCAGTGTAAATAACCTTATCAGGAATGCAGACAGAGGATCTACATTACTATTCTCTTAGGTCAGAAAGGTAAACACAAGAAAATGAGGCATTTGCCACCAAATACTCCAACTGATTTATTTTACTATGACTTTTTCATCTTGAGCCGTTTCATGTGCAAATGTTTGGATTTTCTGTTCTCACCTATGCATTCAGTTTAAAATTTTAAACTCCAGCAGTTGTGGGAACTGTCCCAGAGGATAACTACAGTTGCTGTGACTTTGGGTGAAACTGCTGAAACTGAAATGAACATTTCTGATAAGAGTGAGTTGAGACTAAATCTGCTTGTGTTTGTGCTCCAGGGGTTTTGTTCAGTTTCAATAGAGCATGAGATGAAGATTGTCTCCCTATCAGTTGGTTTAGGTTTAAGCTTTCAGCAGTTGGTCAGAGCATAGTTTGGGCAGTGTCCTAAAGTTTTTATTGCTGTGAAGAGACACCATGACCATTGCAACTCTTACAAAGGGAAAAATTTAATTGAGGTAGTGGCTTAAAGTTTGTTTCAGAGATTAAGTCCATTATCATTGTGGGGTGCAAAACTGTGGGATAAAGCTTTTGTACACTGTAAAGATTTGTCACTGGTATTGGTTTAATAAAATGCTGATTGGCCATTAGTCAGGTTGTAAGTAGAGGTGGGGAAACAGGACTAGGAGAATTCTGGAATGAGGAAAGGCAGAGAAATTTTCACCAGCCAGATGCAGAGGAAGCAAGATGAGAATGCTGGACTGAGTAAAGATACCAAGTCACATGGCTAAACATAGATAAGAATTATGGGTTAATTTAAGTGTAAGAGTTAGACAGAAATATGCTTGATCTACTGGCTCAGCAGTTACTGTAATATTAATCCTCCAATGCAATTATTTGTGAGGCAGCTGTCAGGTATTTGAGAGTTTCTGGCTACAACAGAAAGTTCTGATTACACATGGAGGTATGTAGGCAAACATAGTGCTGGAGAAGTACATGAGAGTCATACATCTTGACTTGCAGGCAACAGATGCTCTGAAACACTGGGTGTGTCTTGAGCATATATGAGATCTTAAAGCCCATCTCCACAGTGACACACACTTCCTCCAACAAGGTCATACCTACTACAACAAAGTCACATCTAATGGTGCCACTTTCTTTGGGAGCCATTTTCTTTCAAATAGCCACAGGCATGTTATTCTAATACTTCATTGCTGATATTTCCTGTGTAGCTTTAAGTACATTAATAGAAGTTGTTATTTGCAAATACTTAGTTCTCCACTGGTCATACATACCTTTGTAATTAGCATAGTCAGATGTGGTAGTCATGGATTGGTCTTTAAGAGTGAACTTGATTACATGAAAATAATAAATCTAGGTAGCCACCAAAGCTTATGATATCAGAAATCAATCCTATTCTGAACTTGAGGCCACTAACTTGTAAGCCTGGAATCTTCTGGCCAAAGAGAAACCTTGTCTCACTTTTTAGCTTCTTTTATTCTCCACTCTACATAAGCATCTCCTCAGAGGTCCTTAACTCACAAGGCAGATAATTCTTACCAACATGTAGAGCTTTCTGTATGATAACAATAAAGGGAAACTCTCAAATTAATTGGTATTTTTAAGTAAAAGTTACTATAATCATAATGTTTCTTCACAGCAATTGGAAGCCTAAGACAGCATCCAAACTCATTAAGTTACACTTTCAAAATAACCATTTTATAACTAAATGAGATATCTTCTTTGGTACAATTTCATGAATTTTGAGTACACACTCTAAATTGACAGCTGGTTGATAATACTGATAGTTGGAGATTGGTGTATTCTATTAAAAAGTGAGATATTTATTTGGCAAATTGAGTGGAGTTAAGAAAATTCAGATAAAAAACTTTTAGTTGACCTTTAGAAAACAATACTAAATGGAATATTATTTACACTTTTTAATTTTTTTAAATTTATTCTGCTCTCATATATGACATCACACCTACATTTTCCCTCCCCCTTCAGGTCCTTCTTCAAATCCTCCCATCCACTCCTCCTCCTTTTCTTCCACAAAAGGTTAAGCCTATAAGAGATACCAACTCAAATGACATATCTAGTTGCAAAAAGACTAGGCAACTCCTCTTATATTAAGTCTAGAGGAGATAATGCAAAATGGAGAAAAAGGGTCCCCAAAACAGGAAAAGTGTCAGAGAGTCTCGGCTCTCACTGTGACAAACCCCACAAGAATACCCAGCTACACAACCATAACATATAGGCAGAGGGCCTAGATCATACCCAGCAGACTTCCTGATTGTTCAGTTATGTCTAATTGGGTCCTTATAGGTCTAAGTTTGTTGATTATGTGGGTTTGCTTATAGTGTCCTTGACTCCTTTGGATCCCTCCTCCCACTCTTCCACAGAATTACCCGAGTTCTGCCTAATGTTTGACTGTGTACAGTCTTCTTATAATGTGAATTTACCATCAGAGAAGGCTAGGCTAGAGGTCCTTACAGGTTAATTAGGACAACCTGTTCTGTTGAGTGTACTAGAGATGAACAACATAGTCCACAATTCTCTATTAAGTGTGTAATTATAAGATGTAATTCTCTCTCTTTCTCTCTCTCTATTCTCCCTCTCTTCCTCATTCTTTTAGTGCCCAGGTTTTAGTCTTCTGAAGACATGGGTGGGGTATTGTGACCTTGCTGGGGCCATGTTGTGTCTTCTCTTAGTAATATTTATATCCCTTTCTTTACTATACATCTCAATTCACATACTATTTTACTCTGTAGCAACATAATCTGTACATAACTTTTAGGATAGGAACTTCCTTAAGCCCAAATATGTTGGTTTTGGTTTCTTTAAATTTAGAAGTTTGTTTATATATTTTTATATTACTCATAATTTAAGTCAATTTAAATTTCTCCTATTATAACTTTAATCTACTATATCCACTAATTTTTATTTATTTATTCATAGTTATTTATTTATTTATTTATTTAAGGATTAAACACAAATGTCAAATTCTCAACCAAATTAAACAAAAAAGGGAATACCTACTTCAATAAAACTAGAAATTGAAACAGAAACATTATAACAGACATGAATGAAATTTCCAAAAATCATAAGGATATACATTACAAATTTGTTTCAATAAATTGATTCTAAAACAAAAAACCTGATGAGTTCTTAGATAACAAAATTAAACCTAAATTCAATGAATGATTTTAACAAACACATACTTTGCAACCTTGAAATACTGAAAGTACTAATAAATACTCCATACTAAAAATAAAATACAGCAATAACAAAAACACAAGAAAATATGAACTTACTATTGTCTTCTACTATAACTTAAAGAACTATGACAAATACATATCATATTATTCCATAAAACTTAAAAAATAAACCAAGCCTTTAAAAGTTACAAAGCCAGTGAAACCCTAATGTCATCATAGTATTTCTTCTTTCTCCTTTTTTTAGATTTTTTCATATAGATGTTTATTACTTGGTGTTTTTACATCATATACCCCATCAAACTCAGATATCAGACCTCTCAGGATCATACTGATTCTTATGATCTCCCCATTTACAAAACTGCCCATTCATGCTTCTCATTTGCTTACTGGAGCATAATTAAACTCCCTGTGTCCAGACCCTTAAAGAAAACAAGTCTTTCCTTACCCACTCCTCTACCAGAAGCTATCAATGCAGAAAGTGAGGCATTGTGTCATTTAGCTATGTTCTGGTCTTGAGATCTTGTGTACAATGACATCTGTCTCTCTTTATATATTTTTTTAAAGTCCACTAGTGAGTGAGTACATCCCCTGCTTATCTTTCTGGGATTGTGATACCTCGCTCTGGAGGATATTCTTCATATCCATCCATTTGCCTGCACATTTTAGAATATCATTTTTTTCTTACTACTGAGTAGTACTACATTGTGTAGATTTACCATAGCTTGTTAATCTGTTCTTCAGTTGAGGGGCATCTAGGTTGTTTCCAGGTTCTTGCTATTACAAGTAATGCTGCTATGAACATAGTTGAGCTAATGCTTTTGGGGTGTGAATGTGTGTCTTTAAGATATATGCTCAATAGTGATATTGTTGGATTCTTGGGGAGATTGATTCCCAATTTTCTGAGAAACCACCATACTGCATTCCAGAGTGGCTGAACAAGCTTAAACTCCCACCAACAATGGAGGAGTGTTCCCCTTGCTCCACATCCTCTCAAGCATAGGTGGTCATCTGTGTTTTTAATCTTAGCCATTCTGACAGGTGTTAGGTGGTATCACAAAGTTGTTTTGATTTGCATTCCTCTGATGGCTAAAGATGTTGAGCACTTTTTCAAGTTTCTTTCAGCGATTTGTAATTCTGCTTAAAAGTCCCATCTTAGTTCTGAACCCCATTTTTTAATTGGGTTTTTAAGAACTTTGGGCTATGTAAATGATTTTTATATTATCAGCATAATTTAAAATATTTATCATTTCAGAGTATGGCTACTTGTTCTAGTTATTCTCTAACTTACTACCACAATTGAAAGTCTATTTTAGTGAATTAAATTTACCCATTATTTATGGTTTTAATATGTTTCTTTTATTTATATAATTTAATGAATAAATTTTGAGAATGTCATATCTAAAGCTCAATATCAACCTAACCAAGATAGAAAGGGTCATTTTTTAAAGATATTTTCAAGTGGATGATATTTAACAAGTCAACTCTGCAGGTTTAATGGCGCTCAGTTTGGGAATAATTTATCTTAAATGCCATTATGGTATGGTCCTCCTCAGATTTAAATTGTTCTCAGTGCTCAAATGATAGAGATAGAGAATTACTAAATTACACCCAAGTTTCCCAGTTGATGTGGGAGGCAGGATTCTGAAAATTTAATTGCATTTTTGTATGTATATATCTTTGGGAAGATCCAAAATTGCTTTTAAAAAGTCTTGGGTTTTGACTGAAAACTCAGATCTTCTGAAGTTATCTAAAAAATGAATCTTCTAGCTTATCAACTCTAATTATAAAAAAATTAGTTCATTAAAGAGTCTTCATATTAAGTATTTGTGAAGACTTTGATTTTCAGTGTATATTTGATACACCATTTGTCCTCCTGTACTTTCCATTGGTGTGATAAACACCATAACTGAAGCCATCATGGGGAGGTGTGGGGTATTTAATATATAGGCTGTAGTCCATCATGGGAAGAACACAAGTCAGGAACTCAAGGCTGAAACCTAGAGGCAGAAACTGAAGCAGAGATCATAGATGGAAGTTGGCTTACTGTCTTACTTCCAATAGATTGCTCAGATATCTTTTATATATAGTCCAAAAGCAGCACTGTTTACACTGAGGCTAAGACATAATCTAATGGAGGCAATTGAGATTTCCTTTTCCCAGGTGTATCAAGTTGACAACCGTTATTAGGAATCACATCATCTTTTACGAGTTCATCTAAGATAAACAATTTTTCTAAAATTTATATTTCTACCTTCAGATGTAATAGTAGAAAACACAACATTCAGTTTTGCAGAAAAAAGATTAAATAACCCCTTTCTCTTATAATGTAAATTTACCAATGATACAACAAATTCACTTTGTATTTATTATTTGCTAAGAACTCTTAAATGGTAATCATAAATGATCTGTTGTGTGATATTTTGTTTGTATTCTGACAAATAAAGCTTGCTTGGAGTCAGAGTGTGGAGCTAGCCATTAGTTGACCAAAATTAACCATAGAGTTTTCAAGGAGTGGGATAAGAAGTAGTAAGGCAGGGCTGAGAAAACATTTTGGACCTTTTGGAGGAAAAAATGGAAAAGGTATGAAATCACTGATGGTTCTTATCCTCATATCTGATTCCCAATGCTTTATGTGTAAAAAATAATTAGTTAAAGCTTTATATGATATTCCAATGTGGGTCCAGAATTTACACTTGAAAGTTGAGAGAGTTTGTAAAAGGGTTCTAGACACACAGAAATGAAGCCAAGAGCAGCTTACTCCTAGACTTGTGTCTCTAATACTGGCTGTGAAACAAAGAGTTGTTTCCCAGCAGCCTGCACACCATGTGGTTCGTTTCTGCATTCTCTCATGCTGGTCACATTACAGAGAAAAGTTCTCCTAGCCATTGCCTATCAGTTTAAGCTGTTGCCAGAGCAAGCCACACTATGTTTAGGTGTCACTCATGCAGACAGAAAAGATTACAGATACACAGTAAGGACAGATTCAGATGAAAAGCACCTCTGAAAAGGTCATAGTGTGTTTGAAAATGTGCATAGACTTGGGAGAGAGAGAGAGAAGAAAGAGTATATACAGCCTTAGATTAATAAATATAGTTTAAAAATAAAGTTCTTAAAAATATAGTAATAAAAATAAGCCACATAAAGATGAAAAACATACAAAAAGTCTGAATACTGTATGTTATTGTGTTATCTTTAGATATTTTTGGTTGCTAAGAGACACTGGATAATAAAAACTGCAGGACTAAACCAACCTATATATTATAAAAATATCTTGACTTTAAAATTTAAGTCGAAAGATGTGTTGCTTAGGAGAGAAGTCATACTTTTATTTCCACAGAAAATGAGAAGCTGTGGATTAATTCCAAGTTAAAGAAAATAAGATTTGAGCAGGAAAGACCTCCTGAAACCATAGCTACAAACATAAAAAAATCCTAGAAGAACTGTAAAACATGTAACTTATGTTTTACCTGCTCAAACATAAAACAAAAATATCTTTAAATGAATTCTACACACCACATATTTTATACTTGTAATGTATATTACCTTTAAACATTTGTATATTTTCAGAACAAAAATAACAGTCATCAATGAAAATGGATTGCCCAGGTGATCCAGCATCTCAAAATATCTCTGTTACAGTCTCCTCAGAATTCTACAACCAAAACAGCTTCACAATTGCTGGCTGAGATGAACCAGTCTCACAAACTTTTTCAGCCCAAACCTAACAATTGTACTGATTTTTATCAAATTTCCTCAAAGATAACCAACCATGACCACAAACAAAAAGAAGTAATCCAGAGAACTATGCCCACATTCCCCCAAAATAGCTTATGGATGTTTATTATCATTCAAGAGAGGTTGACTAATAGTTGTTATTGGAATTGGTCAGAAAAAAAACTAAAAAGAACCTTACATTCAATGATATTCTGAAAAGACAAAGCAGAAATATAGAAATGATATGATAAAAAGTAGATTATTAATTCTCTTTTTAAACAAAAAACCTGACTACTAATCTCTAAATATTTTATATTGATATAGATTTTGGTTTATTGATAAAATTTAAGATTGATTTTATTATGCTGTATGTATGTTTCTACTCTTTTTTAGGATATTTTGTTTATTCAGCCCATTAAAAATGTAATATTCAATAAATACAAGTTCATAGTCATCTATAATAGTCAAACTTATGGTCATGTTATGTATGTTTTCAAAGCTATATATGGATATATTTAGATAGACAGATGGTCTTCAAACACTTCAAAGACCTACAGAATATCACATTTAATATGTTTAATAACCTAAGACTTTTCATGACAATTAGACACATCTACTCCTAGCAGCACTGATCTACTTCAGAAAAGATGGTGGGCATTGAAAAAATTCCACACAGAGTTTGCTTTCTTTACGTCAAAAACTATCCATTTTGGTAAGAAATTGCCCCTGTTTCAATTATTGACAATTACTCTTCAGATTGGACCAGCAGGATGCAAAAAAAAGCAACTGCCTAACTTTGCCAAGATGAGGTAGAATAGTCCTTCAAAAATTTCTTGCTTCTCAGAGAACTCTGTTAGTTATTTAAGACTTATAGACCAAAAATGGACACCCAACATTACAGAGAAACTTTGGGTAAGTGTCCAAGAAGCCAGCTGTTTCTGCCATTTCTCATAATTTTGGAAGCCATTTGCTATATACTTCCTGCTTATCTCAGGTCTTTTATGGGGTTGAAAGCTAGATAGTTTTCTTAACTTATTGTAAAAGGTAACTTAGGTAAGAAACTTCAGACTCCCAAAGATAAGAAAGATAGAGTGTTTTCTTTAATTTTGCCAAATATAAATGGACAGAATCTTGTAACTGCATTTTTTGCTAACTGTTTTTGTTATATATAATTTTACTATGTTAAACTTAAAAAACTTTTGATTAGAAAAAAGGAGAAACGCATGGAATATTCGTTTTGTACACTATAAAGATTTGTCACTCAATTTGATTTAATAACATGCTTTTATTGCCTTGTAGACTGGCAAGAAATATGAGTGGTGTGGGCCAAGCTAAAGATGATGGGATGAACAAGGATAGAGTCAAGAGAGATGCCAGCAGGTGCAGGGAAAACAGGATATGTAGAAAATGAGAAACTAAGCCATGAGCCACTTGGCAGAGGGTAGATAAGAAATATGAGTTACATTTCCTATAGAGAGATAACTTGCTGAGCCTTGATACAGGGAAGAAGGGCTTGATCTTGTCTCAACATGATATCTCAGACTTTGTAGACTCCCCATGAGAGACCTTATCCTCCTTGAGGAGTTGATAGGTGGAAAGTAGGGGGTGAGAGGGAGGAGGGAAGGGAAGGGGAACTGGGGTTGGTAAAAAAAATAAAAAAGAAATATGAGTTAATTTAAGTATATAATTTACATAGTGACAACCTGAACTATGGGCCAAGAATGGGCATTATTAATGCATTTTTATCTGTATATTTGCATATTGTTGTTGTACTTTTTGTAAACAGTTTTTCTATTAGTTGAAACCTTAGCCCTTTATCTGGAAAAAAGGGGGGAGCGGAAATGTGTGATATTTTGATTGTATTGTGACAAAAGTTTGCTTGGAGTCGGAGAGTGGACCTTGCCACTAGCTGGCCAATATTAATAATAGAGGTTTCAATGACTGTGACAGATAGCAGACAGGAAGTAGTAAAGCAGAGCTGAGAGAGGATTTCTGTCCCTTTTGGAGGAAGGAATGGAAAAGGTAGGAAGTTACTGGTGGCTGATCCCTTGCTTCTCTGATCTTTGAGATTCTAATCCTATTATCTCATTCCCAAATTTTTATGAATAAAGAATACTTAGTTTCAATGATCTTTCATGCATAGACCACAATACCAGTATTAGTAGGTCACATAAACTGTGATGAACAAAAGGCATTAGCCTTGTGAAAATGCATTATGTTTCAGAATACTAAAGTAAGGTTCTGAGAAAAAGCAGATTTATTATTTATTTATAGGTAATAATGATACTTTTTCATATTTTTCTTTTTTATGAAACTAGTATACTGTTATTATTGCTTTTAATGAATGTCCATGTATATGGTAGCTGAGTCTGGGTTAGCTGCAACAGTGCCTATCCTGGGTATCACTCAAAGGACTCTAAATCAACATATCACAGAGATACTTGCACAACAATTCTTTTTTATTTTATATTTTTCTTTTATTATGAATAAAGTCATATTTTTTAAAGTATGTATCCTTTTGTTCCTATTCCCTTCCCCTTCTGACCCCTCCCTGTCACTCAATCTTCTCCTCATTACTTTATCTCCACCCCAGCAAGGGCAGGAAGTCCCAAGGTCCCAAAATACCAAGGTGGCTTAGTTCAGCATCCACTCCAGGCTGATCTGCTTTCCTCATCCCAACATCAAGCCTGGGTCAGGTGTTCCTCTGAAGGTAATGAGCTCCAAGGTACCAGTCCAAGGTATTTCAGATCCCAAGCTGTACATTGGGTATGATTTGCAGCTTGGACATTCTTAGACTTTTGTTTAGAGTCCACTAATGAGTGAATGGGTCCAGTGCATATCTTTCTGGGTTTGTGATACCTCACTCAGAAGGATATTCACCAAGTCCATCCCTTTGCCTGCAAATTTTAGGATATCATTTTTTCTTACTGCTGAGTAGTATTCCATTGTGTAGATATACCAGTTTGTTAATCCATCCTCAGTTGAAGGGCATCTAGATTGTTTCCAGGTTCTTGCTATTACGAATAATGCTGCTATGAACATATTTGAGCTAATGCCTTTGAAGTGCCAATGTGCATCTTTAGGGTAGATGCCCAGGAGTGGTATTGCTGGATCTTTGGGAAGATTGATTCCCAGTTTTCTGAGAAACTTCCATACAGCATTCCAGAGTGGTTGAACAAGTTTATATTCCCACCAACAATGGAGGAGTGTTCCCTTTGCTTCCTAACCTCTCCAGCATAGCCTGTCATCTGTGTCTTTTATCTTAGCCATTCTGACAGGTGTAAGGTGGTGTCTCATAGTTGTTTTTATTTGCATTTCTCTGATGGCTAAAGATGTCTAGCACTTTTTCAAGTGCCCTTTACCCATTTGTAATTCTTCTGCTGAGAATTCCCTTTTTAGTTCTGAACCCCATTTTTTGATTGGGTTATTTAAGGCTTTGGGCTCTAGTTTCTTGAGTTCCCTATATATTTTAGAGATCAGTTCTCTGTCACTTGTAGGGCTGGTGAAAATCTTTTCCCATTCTGTAGGCTGTCATTGTGTCTTATGAACTGTATCCTTGGCTTTACAGTATATTCTCAGTTTCAAGAGATTCCACTTAATGATTATTGTTCTTAATGTCTGTGTTACTGGTGTTATATTTAGGAAGTGATCTTGATACCTGATCTTGAACCTGTGCCAGTTCATTGGAGGATATTTCGCATTTCTTTTCTATCTGGTTTAGTGTGGCTGGGTTTATGTTAAGGTCTTTGATCCACTTGGATTTGAGTTTTCTGCAGGGTAATAGGCTTGGTTCTATTTTCAGTTTTCTACACACTATCACCAGGCTATGCCAACACCATTTGTTAAAGATACTATCTTTTTTCCACTGAATATTTTGGGCCTCTTTGTCAAAAATCAAGTGTTCTTAAGTGTGTGGGTTAATGTTGGGGTCTTCAATTCAATTCCATTGATCCACAAGTCTGTTTCTATGTCAGTATCAGACTGTTTTTATTACTGTAGCTCTATAGTATAACTTGAGGTCAGGGATAGGGATGCATCCTGAGGTTCTTTTGTTGAGTAAAACTGTTTTGGCAGTCCTGCCTTTCCTGTTATTCCAAATGAAATTGAGTATTGTTTCTTCAATGTCTATCAAAAATTGTGTTGAGATTTTGATGGGAATTGCATTGAATCTGTAGATTGCTTTTGGTAGAATTGCCATTTTTGCTGTGCTGATCCTACCCATCCAAGAACATGAGAGATTTTTCCATTTTCTGAAATTTCCTCTTCAATTTCTTTCTTGAGTGATTTAAAGTTTTTGTCAAATACATCTGTTACTTCTTTGGTTATTATTACTCGAAAGTATTTAATGCTATTTGCAGCTATTATGAAGGGTAATGTTTCCCTTATTTCTTTTTCAGCCCTTTTATCTTTAGTGTATAGGAAGACTACTTATTTCTTTTAGTTAATCTTGTTTTCTGCTACATTGCTGAAGATGTTCATTAGCTGTAGAAGTTCCTTGGTAGAATTTTGTGGGTCACTTATGTATACAATAATATCATCTGCAAATAGAGATAGTTTCACTTGTTCTTTTCCAATTTGTATTCCCTTAATCTCCTTTCATTCTCTTACTGCTTTAGCTAAAGCATCAAGAACTATATTGGATACATAAGGGGAGAGAGGACATCCTTGTCTAATACCTGATTTTAGTGGGATTGCTTTGAGTTTTTCTCCATTAAGTTTGATTGTGGCTGTCAGCTTCTTGTAAATCGCTTTTATTATATTGAGATAATTTCCTGTATTCTTGATCTCTCCCAAGCTTTTATCATAAAGGAGTGTTGGATTTTGTCAAAGGCTTTCTCAGCATCTAAGGATATGATCATGTAGTTTTGTTTCTTTAGTTTGTTTATATGATGGATGATGTTACTGTTTTTTGTATGTTGAACTATCTCTGCATTTCTGGGATAAAGCCTACTTGATCATGGTGGATGATATTTTTTATATGTTGTTGTATATGTTTTGCCAGAATTTGTTGAGAATTTTAGCATCAATTCTCATAAGGGAAATTGGTCTGCAATTCATCTTTGTTGTATCTTTGAGTGGCTTGGGTATTAGGGTGATTGTAGCCTCATAAAATGTGTTTGGCAATATTCCTTCAGTTTCTACTGTGTGAAACAGTGTGAGGAGTATTGGTAATAGCTCTTCTTTAATCTCTGGTAGAACTCTGCACTGAAACCATCTGGACCTGGCGTTTTTTTACTTAGGAGACTCCTAATGATAGCTTCAATTTCCTTTAGGGTTATGGGTCTAATTAGGTATTTTACCTGATCTTGATTTAATTTAGGTAAATAGCACCTATCCAAGAAGCTGTCCATTTCTCTACATTTTCTATTTTTGTGGCATATACATTTTCAAAGTATGACCTGATAATTCTCTGGGATTCATGGGAGTCTGCTTTTATGCCCCCCTTTCACTTCTGATTTTGTTGGTTTGCTTTTTGGTTAGTTTGGATAAGGGTTTGTCTATCTTCTTGACTTTTTCAAAGAACCAACTCTTTGATTCATTGATTCTTTGTATTGTTCTTTTTGTTTCAATTGTATTGATTTCAGCTCTAAGTTGGCTTATTTCCTGCCATCTACTCCTAGGTGAGTTTGCTTCTAATTGTTCTAAGGCTTTCAGCTGAGCTGTTATTTCTCTAGTGTGGGATTTCTTTAGGTTTTTCATATAGGCATGTAATGTAGCGCTATGACTTTTCCTCTTTTTTTATGAATTTTCCTCTTAAGACTGCTTTCAATGTGTCCCACAAGTTTGGGTACATTGTGGATTCATTTTCATTAAATTCTAGGAAGATTTTGATTTCTTCTTTGACCCAGAGATGATTTAGCTGAGTGATGTTTAGTTTCTATGAGTTGGTAGGCTTTCTGTCATTTTTGATGTTGTTGAACTCTAACTTTAGGCCCTGCTGGTTCACTATGATACAAGGGATTATTTCCATTTTTTGTATATATTGACATTTGCTTTATGATCAATTATGTGGTTAGTTTTAGAGATAGTTTCATGTGGTGATGAGAAGTATGTATATTCCTTTGAGTTTTGGTGGAAGCTTCTATAAATATTTATTAAAAATCATTTGTATCATAACCTCTGTTAGACTTCTTATTTCTCTTTTGAGTATCTGTCTGGTTGACTTATCCAAGGGTGAAAGTGGGGTATTGAAGTCTCCCACTATTGGAATGTGAGAGGTGATGTGGGATTTGAACTTTAGTAGTGATTTTTGGTTGTTTTTTTTTTTTCATAGATATGTGCCATTTATATTAGGGGCATAAATATTCAGAATTGAAATCCCATCTTGATCAATTTTCCCTGAGATGAATAGGTAATATCCATCCTGGTCTCTTTTAATTGATTTTAGCTTGAAGTCTACTTTATTAGATATTAGGATGGCAATACCAGCTTGTTTCTTACGGCCATTTGCTTGGAAATTCTTTTCCCAACTCTTTACTTTGAGTCTGTATCTGCCTTTAAGGCTGAGTAAGGTTGAGGTGTGTTTATTGTATGCAGCATAAAGATGGCTTCTGTTTCTGTATCCATCGTGTTAGTATGTGTCTTTTTATAGGTGAATGAATCCATTGATATTAAGGGATATTAGTGACCACTGATTGATATTTCATGTTATTTTTGGTTGTAGCTTGTATGTATTTCCTTTCTTTCGGGTTCCTTTCTGTGGGATTATTGATTGTTTGTGGGTTCATGGGTGTATCTGGGATCTTTAGATTGGAGTTTTCCCTCTAATGCTTTCTGAAGGGCCGGATTTGTAGATAGGTATTTTTTAAGTCTGAGTTTGTCATGAAATATCTCTTTTTTACTCCATCTGTGGTATTTGATAGTTTTTCTGGGTACAGTAGTCTAGCTTAGTAGCTATGCTCTTTAAGTGTCTGTATAACTTCTGCCCAAGACCTTCTTGCTTTCATTGTTTCCATTGAATAATCAGGTGTTATTCTGATGGGTCAGCCTTTATAGTAAGTTGGCCCTTTTCTTTTGCAGCTCTTAAAATTTTTTCTTTGTTCTGAATGTTTTGTGGCTTGATTATTATATGTTGAGTGAACTTTTTGGGGGGGTCAAATTTATTTTGTGTTCTGTAAGCTTCTTGTGTCTTTATAGGCATTCATTTTTTAGGTTAGGAAAGTTTTCTCCTATGATTTTATTGAACACATTTTGTGTGCCTTTGATCTGGTATTCTTTTCCTTCTGTTCCTATTATTATTAGGTTAGGTCTTTTCATGATTTCTCAAACTTCCTGAATCTTTTGTGTCATGGCTTTTTTGGTTTTCGTGTGTTCTTTGACTGATGAATCTATTTCCGCTATTGAGTCTTCCACTCGAGAAATTTCTTTCATCTCTTGGATTCTGTTGGTTAT
>PVIH01005226.1:18767-37965 GCA_004025045.1 Sigmodon hispidus
TTTTTTTTTTTTTTTTTTTTTTTTTTTTGTTTTTTTTTTTTTTTTTTTTTTTTTTTTTTTTTTTTTTTTTTTTTTTTTTTTTTTTTTTTGAAGGTTTTGTTCATCTCTTCAAGATTTTTGTTTGTATTTTCTGCTTTTTCTTTAAGGGATTTATTCCATGTCCTCTTTGAAAGCTTCAATAATCTTCATAAAGGTGTTTTTGCTGATGTTTCCTTCTGTCTCCTCTTTATTGCTCTGTTCAGGTCTTGTAGTTTTAGAACCACCTGTTTCTTCTGCTGTTTTCTCATTGTTTTTTTTTATATTGTTATATGTATTCTTGCTTCTGCCCATGGCTTTGTTGATTCACACTTGGTCAGCTTCTAGTCAGTTGTGGCTAGAGGGCTTTTGTGTCTTCTGTCTCTTCTGAGCAAGTTGTCTATTAGATTTCTGACTCTGCTCTGTACTGGGGGTGGGGGTGGGGGTTTTGGAGTTTCAACATCCTCAGTCCTTGTCTGATGATGTAGATTGCCCTGGCGAAGGAGCCCAGGCAGGCAAGCTAGGGGTCCCTAGAGGAGGCCCCCTACAGCTAAAGCCTAGGGGCCAAGCCTGAAATCAGACCCTTGGGTGTGACCCTCATCCCAGAGAGAAATACTCCTGATGGGCCAATAATGATACTTTGGTTCCTATTGGCTTTGTAGTTCAACTTCTGGACTGATATAATGACTCTGAGGTCACTCTGCCTAGTCTGGGTCTGTGTGAGATGCTATGAAAACAAAGAACTTGGGAAACACACTTTGAAGGAAAGCTATGCATTGAATTTATAGTTGCCACAGAAACTTAAGATACTTAAAAGAGTTTTATATCTTATTATTTTTGTCTTCATGTATCAGAAGCTGGAGGAAGGCAGTTGACAGTTAGGACTTCACCTACCTGATTTTTAGATTCCACGTGTTTTTGATGTTCAGTTTTGCCATTTTCAGTACCATTTCTATGCTCACAGAAGAGCTATGGCCATTCTAGATAGCACGGTTTCATCCTTTGAGGGAAGTAGAGGAAAATAGAGAGGACAAAGGACCTTTTGAATTAGGTTTCTTCCCTTTATCAGAGGAAAAGGTCAAACTATGGCCCTGCCCTTATACCACCTTGTGCAGACCTCCATAACTCTCACTCTTAAGCTTCCTGTGGGTATAAAAATCTAATATTTTAAAATAAATTTATATTTTATTAAAAAGTATGGTTAAATGAATAGGTATTTGGAGAACAACTGAAAAGCTTTGACACAGAAATTTGAATTCTGTGAAATCTGTGAGCTAAAATGAAAGAAAGAAAAATTCTCAGAGGGTCACTAGAAAAGTCATAGGAAGACTTCTCTTCACTGCTGTTTGAAGACTAATGAAGAGAAGGAACCAAGAAAGGAATGTCTGTTCTTCATTCTGTGTCAGGTGCTGTCCATCTTGTAACTTTGGATTCATTATAGATTTTATTATTGCTTCCCTTTTATTGTTTGGTTCTTGTCCTTTACATTTCTCAAAAATCTTTCACTTATATTCATAAATATATTGTACTTATAGTATGGTTCAAATCAATATAGATACAGGCACAAATGAAGACACTACCATGACCAATTAATAACACAATGAGTTTAGGAGAATAAATATTTAAATCTTAAAATAATTTTTAAAAACTTAATGACATAACCCATGTACCCCCACTCCAACCCATTGCTGTCCCATTTGCAGACCAGCAGGGAAGACTCTTGAGGGCAGGCATCCCCACTAACGCTCCACATTTTGTTCAAATGTACTTCAGAAGCAAGCTTGTGTAGCTATCCTAAAATCTAACAAAATAGACTTCAATCTGAAATCAATCAAAATAGTTCAGGAAGGACATTACTTATTTACCTTAGGAAAAAATTCATCAAGAAAATATTTTAATCCTGAACATACATATTAATAGTGAGAGACTTCAATATATCACTCTTACTAATGAACAAATGAACAGGTCTACCAGGGAAAAACTAAAAGGAGAAATAAGAGATCTAACAGATGTTATGAATCATATATATATGAATATCAATATATATAGCTCATTCTCCCAAACATGAAAAAATACTTTCTTTTCAGCACTCCATGTAAACTTTTCTAAAATAGATCATATACTTAGTCATAAAGCAGATATTAATAGACAAAAATTTGGAATAACCCCTTGCTTCCTATCAGACCGCCATGGACCAAAGTCAGAATTCCACAATACTAAAACCAGAGGAAGCCAACAAATGCTAGAAAACTAAGCAACTCTCAACTGAACCACCTCTGAGTTAAGGAAGAAATAAGTAAATAAATGAAATATTTCCCAGAATTCAGTGAAAATAAACCCACAACATAAACATACTCAAACTTATGAAACACAATGAAGGCAGTGCTAAGTGGAAATTTCATAGCAATTAGTACATTCATAAACAATTTGAAGAAATCTCACACAAACAACTTCACAGTACGGAAAGCTCTAGAATATAGAAAAGAAGAAAACTTACCTATCAGGAGTAGATGGCAGGAAATAATCAAACTCAGAGCTGAAATAAATAAAATAGAAACAAAAATAAACAAAACAAAGAATCAATGTAACAGAGTTGATTATTAAGAAAATTAATAAGATAGACAAACTCTTCTCCAAAGTAACCAAATGGCAAAGAGAAAATATTCAAATGAACAAAATCAGAAATGAAAAGGGAATATAACAACAGACACCATGGAAATCCAGAAAATTATTAGATTATACTTCGAATGCCTGTACTGCAAAAAACTGAAAAATTAAAAGAAGTGGAGAATTTTCCAGATAGGTACCCCTTACAAAAATTAAATCAAGACTGTGTTAACCATTTAAATAGATCTATAACCCTTAAGGAAATATAAGCAGTCACTGAAAGATCTCCTAAATGGGGAAAAAAAGCCAAGGATAGATTGTTTCAGTGCAGAATTTTACCAGAATTTCAGAGAAGAACTAATACCAATACTTCTCAAATTGTTTCCCACAATAGAAGCAGAAAGACCACTGCCAAAATCTTTTTATGAGGCTACACTCACCTTGATACTCAAAACACAAAGATGCAAAAAAGAAAATGAATTACAAACTAATCCCTCCTATGCACACTGATGCAAAATACTCAATAACATGCTGGCAAATTGAATCTAAGGACACATAAAATGATCCACCATAATCAAGTAGACTTCATCCCATAGATTAAAGGATGGTTCAACATATGAAAATCTGTCAATGTCACTTACTATATAAACAACTGGAGAAATAAAACTACATAATCATCTTATCAGATTCTGAAAAAGCAATTGATATAATTCAACACCACTTCATGATAAAGATCTTGGAGAGATCAGGAATACAAAGGACATCCCTAAACATAATAATGGCAAAATAGAGCAAGCTAACAGATAACATCAAACTAAATGAAGAAAAACCCAAAAGCATTCCACTAAAGTCAGGAACAAGATAAGGCTATCTATACTTTCCAATGATATTAATTATAGCACTTAAAAATCCTAGCTAGAGCAATAAGGCAACAAATGGAGATAAAAGGGATACAAATTGGAAAAGAAGAAGTAAACATTTGCTATTTGCACATGATATAGTATATATAAGTGATTAAAAAAGTCTACCATGGAACTCCTACAGCTGACAAACACCTTAAGCAATGTAGAAAGATACAAGATTAAATAAAAAATTAATATCCCTCTTATATACAAATGATAAATGGAATGAAAAAGAAATTGGGGAAACATTACCCTTTATAATAGCCACAAATAACATAAAATATATTGGAGTAATTCTAACTAAAGAAGTGAAAGACCTGTATGA
The DNA here is from genome assembly GCA_004025045.1 of Sigmodon hispidus. NCBI lineage: Eukaryota > Metazoa > Chordata > Mammalia > Rodentia > Cricetidae > Sigmodon > Sigmodon hispidus. The sequence goes on from PVIH01005226.1 coordinate 22,617, forward strand.
CAAGAACTTTAAGTCACTGAAGAAAGAAATTGAAGAAGAAATCAGAAAATGGGAAGATCTTTCAAGTTCTTGGTTAGGTAAAATCAACATAGTAAAAATGGTAATCTTACCAAAAGCAATCTACAGATTCATTGCAATCCCCATCAAAATTCCAACTCAATTCTTCACAGCCCTCAAAAGAACAATACTCAACTTCATATGGAAAAACAAAAAACCAAGCATTGCCAAAACGATCCTGTTCAATAAAAGATCTTCAGGAGGCATCACCATCCTTAACCTCAAGCTGCACCATAGAGCTAGAATAATAAAAACTACTTGGTGATGGCATAAAAACAGGTGTATGGGTTAACGGGATCCAATAGAAAACCCTGACTTTAGTTCACATACCTATGAACATCTGAGTTTTGATAAAGAAGCCAAAAATATGCAATGAAAAAGTATAGCATCCTCAACAAATGTTGCTACCATAACTAGATGGTGGCATGTAGAAAATGCAATTAGGTCCAGATCTATCCCCCTGCACAAAACTCCTAAATATAATACCAGTAGCACAGACATTAAGAATGACAAATAGTAAATGGGACCTCCTAAAACTGAGAAGCTTCTGTAAGGCAAAGGGCATGGTCAATAAGCCAAAATGAAAGCCTGCAGAATGGGAAAAGATCTTCACCAATGCTACATGCAACAGAGGGCTAATTTCTAAAATATATAAAGAGTTCATGAAACTAGACAGGAGATTATTCTCCAAGTGCATCTATTTGTCTGCAAATTTTACATTATCATTTTTTTCTTACTGCTGAGTAGTACTCCATTGTGTAGATGTACCACAGTTTGTTATTTCATTCATCAGTTGAGGGGCATCTAGGTTGTTTCCAGGTTCTTGCTATTACAAATAATGCTGCTATGAACAATGCTGGGGTTTGAATGTACATCTTTAGGGCATATGCCTAAGAGTGGTATTGCTGGATCTTGGCAACAGCCTGGCTTGTTTGAGAGTTCCCATGAGAACTTTTGGTGAACAATTAAATTAGCGCAATCCAATCTTATTACTGAAAGCTTCATTTGGTAATTGAGTCTCTCCCATTATTTGATGAGTTCACTTATTTCATTATATATATGTATGTATGTATGTATGTGTGTATCTATCTATCTATCTATCTATCTATCTATATATCTATCTAATATATATAAAGTGTGTATATAGAAGGGCTACTGGTATTTGTGAATTAATTTTGTATTAAGTTACTTTGCTGGGTATGTTTATCAATTGTAGGAGTTTCCTAGTAGAATTTTTAGGGTCACTTATGTATACCATCATATCATCTTCAAATAACAATACTTTGAATCTGTGTCCTCTTGATTTCCTTTAGTTGTCTTATTGTTCTAGCTAAGACTTCAAGTACATATTAAATAGGTATGGAGAGAGTAGACAGCCTTGTCCTTTTTTTTAATGATTTTTGTGGAATTGCCTTTGAGTTTTCTCCATTTAAATTACTGTTGGCTATCGGCTTGCTGTAAACTGTCTTTAATACATTGAAGTATGTCTTTTGTGTCTCTAATCTTGCCAAGCCCTTTATCATGAAGAAACATTGGGTTTGTCAATGGTCTTTTCTGTTTCTAATGATATGATCAGATAGGTTTTGTCTTTCATTTTATTCATATGGTGACTTACAGTTATTGAACCAACCCCTAGCCTTGTCTGGTATGGCGCCTACTTGACTATCTATCTATCTATCTATCTATCTATCTATCTATCTATCTACCTACCTATCTATCTACCTACCTACCTATCCATCTATTATCTGTCTGTATGCCTATCATCTATCTATCTATCTGTCTATTTTTCTACCTACCTATCTATCTATTATCGTCTGTCTGTCTGCCCCTCATCTATCTATCTATCTATTTATCTATCTACCTACCTATCTATCTATTATCTGTCTGCCTATTATCTATCTGTCTATCTATCTATCATCTATCTATCTGTCTAGTATCTAATTGCATTCTTAGATTTGCTTTGTACATATTTGAGAATTTTTATATTAATGTTCATGAAGAGAACTGGTATGTAATTTTCTTTCTTTGTTGGGTCTTTATGCAGTTTGGGTATCTGGATAATTTCCGTGTCATAAGAAAAGTTGGGCAATGTTCCTTCTGTTTCTCTTTTTGAAAAATTTGAGAGCCATAAAATCTTTTTTGAAAGTCTGTTAGAATTCTGTACTAAAGTAATATGGCCCTGGAATTTATTTTTGCCATTGGAAGCCTTGCCATTGTTGTTGGGTTTTTGTCACAATTGTTTAAATTGCTTATCTGAGCTTGATTTAATTTTTTTAAGTGGTATGTATTGAGAAAGTTATCATTTATTTAGACTTTACAATTTGGCGGATTACAGGTTTTTAAAGTATGTTCATAGGTTCCTTTGGATGTATTTCGTGTTTCTTGTATGTCCCTTTTTAATCCCTAATATTGTTAATTTTTATACCCTTTCCCCATTTTTTAGTTAATTTAAATAGAGGTTTTCCAATCTTATTGATTTTCTCAAAGAATCAGTTATTTGTTTAATTGATTATTTATATTTTGTTTTGTTTTTTTTTTTTAAATTCACTTCAGCCCTGAATTTTATTATTTCTTGCCATCAACTCCTTTGGTGCTAAGTTATTTAATATGACAACTTTATTTTAATTAGGTAGCACTTAGTTCTTTATTTGCCTCTTGGGATTGCTTTCACTGTGACTGGTAGGTTTGGGTATGCCTTGGTGTATTTGTCACTCCATAGTGAGTTGTTCAGTGTCCATGAATTAGTAAGCATTTTTTTTTGTTTCAATTGTTAATATCCAGCTTTAATTTGTGGTGGTGAGATAGAATGTAAGGGTCATGATTTCAATGTCTTATTAATTTATTCTCTCATACATTATATCCCTACCAGTTTCCCTTCCTTCCTCTTCTCCAAGTCCCTCCCCTCCACTTGCCCGTTTCCTGTCCACTCCTCTTCTGCTTTCCTTCAGGAATCTCCCAGGGATATCAACCTAACATGGCATATCAAGTTTCAATAAGTCTAGATATCTTCTCTCATATGCTGGACAAGACAACCCAACGGTAGGAAAAGGGTCCCCAAAGCGGTCAAACAAATCAGAAACAGCCCTTACTCTCTCTATTAAGAGTCCCATAAAAATACCATGCTACAACACATATATGCTATAACATTTATGTAGAGGGTCTGGGTTAGGCTCAGGTAGGCTTCCCTATTATCAGTTAGCTCTCAGTGGGCCCCTTAGAATCCATATTTGTTGATTCTGTGGGCTTTCTTGACCCTTCTGGCTTTTACAATTCTTCCCCCCCCCTACTTCTTCTGCAAGAGTCACTAAATTCTACCTAATGTTGGCCTATGGGTTTGCATATGGTTTTCATCAGTATCTGGATGGGGCCTCCTTGATGGTGATTATGTCAGGCGCTTGTCTACGAGTATAGCAGAGTATCATTAGTAAATATTTTATTTACTCTTTTTTTTTTTTTTTTTTTTTTTTTTTTTTTTTTTTTTTTTTTTTTTTTTTTTTTTTGGTTTTTTTTTTTTTTTTTTTTTTTCCTCTAGACATTTTTGGTTATGTCATAGGTCTCTGGGTCATTATCCAGCCTCTGGTTTTTCTGGTCCTCCAGGCAGTGCCAAGAGTGTGCGCCCTCTTGTGGTAAGAATTTCAAGCTCAACCAGTCATTGCTTGGGCGCTCCCACAATTTCTATGCCAAGTTCACCGTAGCACATCTTGCTGGCAGTACAAATTGTGAAAGGTTTTGTGGCTGGGTTCGCGTTCCATATCCCCCATTACCAAGAATCTTAGCTAGAGTCACTCAAATACATACCTGGGAGTTTCTATTCCATACCATTCCTGGGAGTTTCTACTTTGCTCCCAAATTGCCCTCCATTTCCAGTTGTCTTCCCCTGAACTCTTTTTCTCTATCTCCTCTTCCTATCTGATTCCTCCTGTTTCCATCCACACCCATTTGCAGTCACCCACATATCTATTCTATTTTCCTTCCTCAGGGAGATTCATGCATCTCCCTTGAGCCCCTTCCCCACTATTACAGCCTATATGGGTCTGTAGATTATTGCATAATTATTATTTATTTTACAGTTAATATCTACTTATAGGTAAACAATACCTAGTTTGTCTTTCTGGGTCTGGAGTATCACTCTTGTGCATGTACCCAAAAAAAGCTCCATTCTACCACAAAGATGCTTGTTCAACTACGTTCAGGACAGCTTTATTTGTAATAACCAGAACCTGAAAATGACTTAGATGTCCCTCAGCTGAAGAATATGTAAAGAAAATGTGGTATATTTACACAATGGAGTGTTACTCAGCTGTTATAAATAATGACATCATAAAATTTGGAGGCAAATGGACAGAACTAGAAAAAAAAAATCATCCTGACCAATATAACATAATGTTTTTTTTTTTAAAAAAAAAATCTGTTGAGACTTGCTTTATGTCTGATATGTAGTCAATTTTAGAGAAAGCTCAGAAAGCTCGATGAGCTGCTAAAAGGTATATTCTTTTATGATTGGGTGAAATATTCTATAGAGATCTGTAGGTCCTTTAGATTCATAATGTTTGTTAGCTCCATTATTTCTCCATTCAATTTTTGTTTGAATGACATGCCCAATGGTGACAATGTGAAGTCACTGTCTGCATTTCCTACTATTAATGTGTGAGGATCAATGTTTAATTTAAACGTTAGTAATGTTTCTTTTACAAATGTGAGTACCTTTGCCTTTGAGTCATAGATGTTAAGGATTGAAACCCTATCTTAGTGGAATTTTTCTTTGATGAGTACAAAATAAATGTTCTTCTCAATCTCTTTTGATTAATTTTGATTGAAAATTGAAGAAAACTAGAATAGCTATACTACCTTACTTCTTTGGTCCTTTAGCTTGGAATTTATTTTTCATCCTTTTATCCTGATATGATGTCTATCCTTGAGTTACCCTGTGTTTTTTGCATGCAGCAGAAGGATGGACCCTGTTTTTGTATTCATTATGTTAGTCTATGCCTTTTATTAGGGAATCTGACCACATATATTGAGATGCTAATGACTAATGTTTGATGATTCTTGTTGTTGCTGGTGGTGCTGCTGCTGTTTCCATTTGATCGTGTCTTTGTTAGGTGGGTGTAATGTTTGTTGGTTTCTGTTGTTTTCTCTGGACCTTGGGAGAGTGGCTTTGTGTTGCTTGGCAGTAATTTTTTCTTGGATCATGATAGATGGGGTTTCCAAGTCAATGTGTTTCCGTGAATGAGACAGGGGAATTATATTTGGAGGAGAAGGAGGAGAGGTGAAGATCTGCAGTTTGCCTGTTTGTTTCCCTGACCTGGGTGATAGCTTACATTTTATACTAAGATATTAATTTTATAGTGCAGTGCTGAACATTTGTTTTGGGTAAATACATGCATTGATTATCCTTTAGTTTTCTTTCTAGGCTACATTATTAAATAATCTATAGCTATAATTTTATATTTTGCATCAAATCTTGAAATGTATAACTCTACCAAGACATTTTCAAAGAAATTAAGACATGCTAAAAAATGTGTTTATGTCTTTAAGGGATTTCTAGCTACTCTTATCATTCATCCACTAAAAACCCAGGAAAGTTACATCACTCACTTCTTTTCTATAGCCCCTAATATGCTGATGGCCCAATTGAAATGACCTTTCAGCAACTTAACACAGCGATTCAGAAATGGTAAAGTCAAGAAGCCACTTAAAGTTTAATTCCCTCTTTATTAAGAATTCTATTGAAAAAACAAAAATTGCTTCTTGGCATCTAAAAGCATGCTAGATTCTGTTGACTAGAAATTGGCCCAGTGACTTTAGTCCTGAATGGATTCTTTGTTCATTAAATGGTTTCTATAAATGTCTGGTTTAAAAAGAGGTCTTGAGATGGGAAGAATGGTCAGACATAGCCCAACAATTTTCCATCATGTTTAAAAATATAACATAAATTTTCCACAATATTTTTTAGATTATGTAAAATTGCTTGTATAAAGCTAAAATACTCTCCAAGATATAATTTTCAAATGACTTTAGTTCCTGAGATTTCCTGATGCTTGTAAAACCTTCTTTCAAAGCTCTTAATATAACTGTAATCATCATAAAAGACAAATGCTTTGAGTTGCAAACAACAAAATATAAAAATTGTTTAATATAGACCTAGTACCTTTGGGCTTAAAAATTGAGAGCTAGAGGCACATAGCATTCAATGTCTTCAAAAGTAAAAGTATCTAGAAGAAAGCCTTTGCACTTCAAGATTAGTGGATGGCCTAATTCCCTTTGGAGTACAGGGGCTCAATTTAATACTGACCTAGAATTATTTATTCAAAGAGGCTGGCCTCTTGTGAGGATTTAACAAGCGATGTAACAATAAACTGTATCATTCAAATTGAGAATTAGAATTTCTCTTGTATGATTCAAAAGAGTTATGTATGCTCAGAAAAAACAGTTAACACCATTCATGTTTGACTACTACTTGAAAATCAATTCTTACATGGATTTAACTTTTAAAACTGGACTTGGTAAAACAAATGTGAATTTATGGTCTGTCCTGAGCTAAAGCAAAGCAGACAGTGAATACATGGAAGGTTGGGAAAGGACTTCAAAATATCTTCAGCCAAAGATAATGAGTTGACTAAAACAAAATAATTTCTCCTTTTTGAGCCTACAAAATTAAAAATTAGAAAGAAGCTCTCTTTACTATTACAGAAAGGAGATTGTAGTAGTATGTATAAAATTAGCTTGTTCTTTTAGCATACTTATAGAGACACATCCAATAGGATATAACCAACTCTTTTGCATCATACAAGAGAAATTCTAATTCTCAATTTGAATGACACATCATTCAATCTATCTACTAACTATATTTTACCTCTATCACCCATTGAGAGAATTTCAAAGATGACCCATTCAACTGTGAAGTGCAGGAAGTTCGAAACCAAGTATTAGAAATTATAATCTTGTAATCTAACTAAGGTGACACTGAAAATTAGCCATCACACTTGTTTGACAAATTTGTTTAGAGACACATTGATTGTAGTAATGACACCTTCTGATTCTGAACTATTTGTTTATTTGATCCTCACTAACAGTAAAATAAGACTGCAGAGGATTTGAGCTTAATCTAAGAAGAATTATTGAAAGGCCTAAAATTATTTTGTCTGAAGGATGAGAATTTTGAGAGGATACAATTAGTGTATTTGATTTCTCATGTTGATATATAGACTATGTTGCAATCTCTCACACATACGGAATGTGTGGAGGAGTATGCTTAGGGGAGATTGAGGCAACTATATAGTCTATACTGTTATTAAAATATATTCTAAGCCATTTTATGACTTTTACAACTAAAGAATTCGGAGACTATGTATATAAGTTTTATTTAGCTAACAAGATATATTGTAATATTCAAGAAAAAGCTTGTTCAAATTTTGCTAAAGTAAAAGCCAAGCTATATGTCCTTCTGGGCTTATTACACTTGGCTTTTAGTGAAAAAAAAAAACCAAATAAGCAAATAAACAATCAATAAATAAATAATTGAGAGACTGAATAGAATATTCTTGTTCTAGAGTTCTTTATAAATCATTAACTTGAAATGAAAAGGAAGGTTGACTTCCCCCCCAACAGTAAAATTTTATGAGTGTGTTTATTTATAGACTTGAATAGTAACCACAAAGTTCTTATGATATTTGTAGACTCTCTTGCAAAGTAAATCAACTTGAAGAAAAATTAATTTGTTGTCCTGAAGTACATATTAAGTATTTAATTTACTCCATTGCAACTTATAGATGCATAGTGGCTTATTTTTTGTTCTTAATTTTCTTCATAAAACAAGTATATTATGAGAAAGCTCTTTTTTGGGAATTGTATCTGTAAACTGTTTTGAATAAATGGCTTCTCTGAAACAAAAATTATGTGACCTTTTCAAATATATATCCAGACACAAACACAAGCATACAAACACATTATTCTCATTTCTGTAAAAATGGATACATGGAAAGAGGTTAAAAGAAAGTGAAAATTTAAAAATATGACAGAGAAAACTAAATGCCAATATTCCATTTATGAAAAACCTTTTTAGAGGTTGAATTCTCTCCCACATACTTTGTATTTTCATCTATGTGTTCCGTAGGTCAAGTCGTACTTCAAAATCTAGAAACTCTAAGCTGATGAATTTTGCATGTCATCTTTCATCCTCTGTTCTGCTAATAGTTTCAATTTAATATTCTCCAAGATGTGTTAAAAGTAGCTATAATATTATGACCAACCCATTAGACAACTGACATCAAGAACTTCCTATTCTGACTTATTTTCCCTTCAAAATGTCACATATTTTACATGATTCAATGGCATACATGAAAGTTTGATGTTGGGCCAATGGATATTCAGAATAATGAATGTGTAAATGGCACTGAAGATCCAGTTTTCAGCTCAAGAGACACCACTGTTAGCTAATGGGGTAGTACTCTTCTAAAAGAACAAGAACTTTTAGCAAAATATAATTCTGTTTTTTTTTCCTGGTAAAATAATGACATGGACTTGTCAGACTTTAGAAGAATTTGCAAGATAGAAACTCAGAGGTCTACTCCAGGCTAACTATGGGCAGACAGCTAAAGAACACGAGGTAGTAGTATAAAATCTGATGTGTTCAAACACAAGTCTTGATCCACTTTTTCTTGGGTAATTGGATTTCTGGAAATATTGGGTGACACATTCCTCCATAACAACCTGTACAGGAGTGTACTTCCTACAACCCTAAGGCGAGTTTTCTGTCATTAGTCAGACTCTGTGTTCTCCACTGCTACAGAGTTTTTAATCCCCAGATGTGTCCATATGCAGGTTAACTGGGTAGCTCACATTACAAACTTATATTACCTTCTAGTTCTTGTAGTACTTGATAATTCTTTTTCTAAGAAAGAAAGGACACTCAATTTACATATAGGGTTCAGGATACATAGTCACATTTCCACCATAAGTACTAAAATACAATAAGATCTCATTTCTATCTTACAATCTGCTTAGAATCCTATCCTTGGTTTGAAAGGAATACGATTACCATATTATGACAACACAAATAATGATTAGAGCTTTCTTTCCTTAATCTAATCTAGTTTTCGAATTTCAACAAAGAGGCACTGGAAATACAAACCACAATTCCAGTGCTTTTATTGGCAAATAGAGCATTATTGGTTAGTGGATACAGTAATTGCTCTATAATAGTCATCAGCACTTCAATTTTCAATTATTTTATGTCTAATGGTTTGGATCAGGCATTCCCAGAAATAAGTATGTTGAAGTAATCCAAGAAACAAGGAAATGCTGTACCAATATAGGGATGATTTAAAGGCTTTCTTAAAATTATTCAATGTCAGTTACCTAGCAAAGCTAGTTCCTGGAATTGAGCACGTGTAAATACAGAACTGCCAAGTGATAACAGTACTAAAAATACTATAGTCACAACAGATTCTTCATAGAAAGGGTCTAGCATACACCACCATATTTAGGGAGTGTCTAAAAATGACAGAGAACAGAAGCAGTAGTTGAGATTTCATGGGAAAAAAAGAGCAACAAAACATCAGTAGTTCCATTTAAAGTTAAGAATTCAACTGTTTTAGAATAGTGTTTTCCTCTTTTGTACTTAAGTAAATACAGTATGTTTTTAGTTTTATGTCTATTTGTTTCTTAACTAATTTATAGACTCACACTTTTATATTGATCTAGAATGAGAGAGGTAGGTGAGAGAGGTATTCTTGTATTCTGAGATCTCAAGAGGATTGCTGCAAATTCAAGCCTACCATGGATTACACAGTGAGACTGCTTCAAACAAATACATGCAAACTTAGTCTGCTTTTAGACTGCCAATGTTGAAGTACTTTTTAGATTGCCTGTTGAGCTGAGAAATCCTTTGTACTTGTGTATGAAGCTTGTTCAGGCACACTTGCAAGTATAGCTAAATGAGTTCTTAATAATTTGTCTACAAAACACAGCTTAAAATCCTCTGAGGCTCATTTAGGAGTTCATATGCTAAAATTAATTCTGTGTGTATCTATAAAAACCAAAAACCTAAAACAAAGAAAACAAAACAAACAACAACAACAAAAAACAAACCTGTGGCTCTCCCATTAGTAAAAACAGCATTAAGTTATACCAATAAGATATTAGCATACCAGATAAAAATACAAATAAATGGAATTGGTCTGAATGGGTTGTCGGATTGTGGTCTTTGAACATGGTGACTAACAAAAGGAAGGAGGAGGAAAAAAGGAATGAATGAGGGTATGGTCAATGTAAAAAATACTACTATAAAAATATGCTTATGCAGCACTACTGTACAATGAATACATATAAAATTTTTTAAAAAATTCCACATTATGGCCGTTGGGCTGAATGTTTTATTCTAAATGAAAAACTAAAATATAAGTTGCTGCATGTGATTGAGTTTGGGTCCATTTTAAAGCACAAAAGAATTCTAAACATGATGTGAAACGTGATTCATTGCATGAAAATATCATACTATTTCTTGATTATGTTTCTAGGTAATACAGTGGTTTATAATGGAGCTAGTACTTTGCTTTAAAGACAAAAATCTAGCTTTATTCTTTATTCTGAAAAGGCATTTATTCTAAATGATGCAAAGGACACAAATGTCTTATAAGAATGACTTCACAATTAAAACTTACATAACCACAGTTTACTATCACATTCTGTTTCATGGAGAAATTTGGACTTGTTTTTCCTAGTTGGAGTAACTCACTGATTGAAGGTACAGTTAAATGACTTTTAAAGAATGTTAAGGAAAACTCAGCTAACTGGATGAGTCTTGCTAAGCAGAGTGTCTTCTTGCTCTAAGTTCAACTTCTTTAAAGAACTAGGGTGCATTGTCACCTTCTGATTATCAATCATTAAATTCTTTTCTGGACAGGATAATAGCTCAACTCTCCACTTCTGATGCTACCAGATACTGGTGAATATTTTATATGAGTAAAAAAGTCTCTAGTAGAATCATATGCATATTATCAAAAATCACAATTACTCAGACATTTAACCAAAAAAAAAAAAAAAAAAAAAAGCAGCCTGTAAGACTGGAAATTTTTTTAATTGAGAGCTTGGAGATTACATGTAACTGGAAAATTTTCTCTTAGAATTGTGTAAAATATGTGAATTTGTTGTGAGCAACATTTTCAAAGGAAAAAAGTAATAAATAATGTCAGCTACTGTAGCTCAACTGTTTTATCTTCTCCTTGCTGAAAGCCTCTAATGGAATTACTGTCTTTTTAGCTAACCCACATATAGAGTATGTGGGTAGTGGTATTCAATATTTATGAAATGCTTGTTTCTTATAGGACTAAAGCAACTGATTCTTTTTCTAGAGATGACAGAATTTATCAATTGCTGTTTGAACCTGTTGTATTTTCATCTTACAACTTAAAATGGTAGAGGTCATGGCTGATACTTGTTCAAAGTAAAAGCTGAAACATCTCTGGGAAACTCCTAGCTCAAAAGCTTCATTGAATAGACAGACTTGCAGGAGCCTCCAGGGATGAACAAAAGCTGATTCTCTCTGTCAATATGATTAGAACTACAGTGGAGTTGCTACTGTTATACCTATGTTTTAAATAAATTCCAAAATTGTAATGAAGCTTATATATGTATGTATTTGCTTTACAGTGCTAAAGATTGAATGCTGGCCATATTATGAGTTAGGCAAGCCTTCTACCACTCAGCTATATCTTCTGTCCTTTAAGGAAGTTTAAGTTAATAGAATTTGAAAAATCAATAGATTTCTGTACCTCATGTTGACTCACGTAGAAGAATATTAAGCTTGGTTAGGGATCTGACACCCTCTTGTAGAACACAGCCTGGATTTGCTTAGTGTGGAAAGTAGCAAATTCTCTGAACATTAAACAAGTGGTAGAAGGCAGTGCGAGTAGCCTTGGGCTGTTATTTTTCTTTGGTTACATTAGCTTTTAAATCACGTACTGTTTAGGGAAAGCGTTAGATTCCAAGAATTGACTATGAACCTTAAAAGGCTGAACTCCTGAGTTTCAATCTCAACTCACAATAGCCATAGGCAACTTGCCTGTAACATGGAGGTAACTGAGAACTTAAATGTTGTTAATGTTCTCTGAGCCAATTGAATAAAATGAAGTGTTATACAGGTATAGGCCAGCAGCATGACTCGCTGAGCCTTGTGCCTTTTCAGTAGAGCCATTATTAAGTATAGATGAAATGTTATAAATCAACACAATGGACTTCATCTTCATTTACAGTTATCCCTGAGAATAACAGGACCCAAAATAAAGCTTTGCCATGGCTTCTTTGAAGTGGCTTGAAAGACATCTCCAAGGCATCTGAGTCTCCGCTCCCCACTTTTCTTTCCAAAGACAAAGCCTAGGAACAATTTGAGTGAAATGCTTATTTGACTGAGAGCTGGGTGCAAGGCTCCCAAGGCTGGTGGGAGTAGCAATTGTTTGGAGGCCCCTAAATAAAGGCACAGATTAGACAGCTGGTTGAGTGTCTGGCTTTTTCTTCACAATTGGGTCCTGTTTGATTTGTTTGCATTGACATTCTCTTAGTCATTATTACCCCAATCAAACCAGTTTTCACAATGATATTCCATATCCCATTTTCATCACTACATGAAATGCAGCATTGAAAGGGCCAGGAATCTTTCATGAGGCACAACAGGACATTGACAGTCAAGCAGATTATCTCCCGATTCAATCCCAGGGCTTACTTCTTTACTATTTTTTTCTCTCTAGACCTGCAGGCTTTCCCTCATCAGGCTGACCAAGGCGCTCTTCATACATACCACTCAAGACTTCTGTGCAGTGTAAAATAGAAGATCAAAAGCAGGTATGGAAAAAAGGAGCCCGAGAATGAAGCGAGCACTGAAATGAGCTCAGGTTTCATGTTGGTGATGATTAGACCCACAAAATCTCAGACCCGTGGAAACATTTCTGCTCCTCTAAAGACTCAGCTTTTTTTTTTTTCCTTTGAAAAGACTTTTCATAACGAGCAAGTCTTCTCTCATTTGAAAGTTGGAATCTTTTCTGACAAAGTTTGGTAGGCATTTGAACACTGTTCCATGCAGTGAACCAGCTACATGGAGGACAGCTGACTGTACAAGACCAGGGACTTGGGTAAGTGCCCAGCACTGAAGCCACTCGAAGTGGTTGCTAATACTGCCTCTGAGTGAGCATGGAACACTCGCTATAGTTTAATAATGTTTTCTCTACTCACACAGGACAACCCTTAGTAACACTCTTGGAAGTGTTTTCGGTTTTATTGATAGGTAAAAATTTGGGCTGTGAAACTCGTTAAAATAGGAAAAGGCAGTAAAAAAATGTTCTCCATTTCACTTCAGAAAGATAGATACAAAGTGAATTTTTTTTCTCAGTATGTGCACTACAGTCCTTTGTGATTATTTTGTTGAGATTTGAAGAGACCAATTATTTCAACAGTTTCTTTGGGATGTGAGGTGGGAGGGCAGAGATCCTAAATTGTGTAGGATTTTTGTACAATCATACTTTGGTAAAAGCTCCAGAACTTTTGCATTCCCGGTCTGATATAGCTCAGAAATATTTGAGTTGTGGAAGGAAATAATTTATATTGGAGATTTCTTACCAAGGAACCAATGCATCAGAGAAACTGCCTGGAACTGGGTGGCATCATCTCTAGTTACAAAGATGATATGATAATTGAAATTCACCGTGGCTTGAATTTCTTGTAAATGAAAATATTTTTTAACTACCAGCTTCACATTTTTAAGCGTTGACCTGGAATCTCACATGACCTATTAGAACTTCTTCATAATTGATGGCATACCTTTGATTCCCCATTTCTTGGGAGGCTTCTTCCTTTCTGTGGTTCTCTCCCTTTGTCACTTGCCAAAGCTAGTTTTTAGTGTTAAATCAGTGTTATTTCTTTCTTCTCTGAATAAGTTTCATATAATTCACTTTATAAGTTAAAGAAAAACAATTTTAATTGCTGGTTTAAATCTATATTTTTTTTGCAACAAAACAAGAAAGTTGAACTTATTTAAACTCCTAGGATTTCTCTTCATACATAAGAGAAAATCTGTCTTAATTTTATTTTCTACTACTGGCCATTCCTAGTGTGACACATTTCAAACCTCTTACTTGAATCATGGCTTCTAGTTATAAATGTTTTTTTATAGTTTATATTTTAAAATTCTTATTTACAATTATAACTTAGTAAAATATAAAAATTTGGAAATATGGTGCATTTAATTTATCTTAGAGAATTTCCAGGAATGTCCTTAAAATACAGACATCATTCTTAATGGCTGCCTAAGATAGTAATAAGACCAGAATAGATATTCCAGTAAGTTACATACTTCAAGATATTTATGCTTTATTTTTTTTCTCTTACAGAGGGCTTCTGATACAGAGATGATAACTAAAGTTTACTGCTAGAAATTTGTATTTTAAGGGTAGATTTTGATCATTTGAATCAAGGGCAGATGCTTGGATTATTATCTATTCATTTATGGCATCAAATCTTAAATAACTGAATATTTATGTTTTTATGACCTTTTCAATTACCCAGGCACTATTAAGTTTATTAGGATTGACTGATTATGTTTTATATCATTTAAAATCCTGTCAGTAATACTTGCTTACAAGAAACTTGTGTGTTGGCTAATTTACCAAATTTATGTATTGTTTTTCTGGATGTAAACTGGGATATAAACTAGGTCAAGATTATAAACTAGGGTTGTTTTGTTTGCTATGTTTTGTTTTCATTGCAAAATGGTTTAGATGGAATGTAGATATTGTAACTTTGCCAAGATACAGCGAAGTGAAGCCTTAATTTGAGTTTTACAAACTCAAGGGTTACTCTTCATTTTGATAGCTATGTCAAGTGGGAAATTAAAGACCATCCCACTCCCATTTCTTCAGTGATGAGGAAAAGAGGTACCTTTAAGAAGCAGTCCATCCACCTGGCCAGTTCAACATTGCTGTTTCAAATGCAGTGTGAAAATCATGGTGAGGCTAATGACCAGTGGTCTTTATAGAGGTTTACAGAAAGTAATAACAAATAAATAAAAAATATCTATTGACATATGTCAACTCTGTATTTAAAAGTTTTGTGTTAATCCCTTCTTCAGTTGAGGGACATCTAGATTGTTTCCAAGTTCTTGCTATTACAAATAATGCTGCTATGAACATCTTGCAGTAAGAAAAAATGATATCCTAAAATTCACAGGCAAATGGATGGATTTGGAGAATATCCTCCTGAGCGAAGTATCACAAACTCAGAGAGATAAGCAGGGGATGTACTT
>PVIH01005226.1:38065-127399 GCA_004025045.1 Sigmodon hispidus
AAACAAACAAACAAGAAAAAAAGCCAAACATGCCCAAGCGGCAAACCACAACCACCGAACAGCTTGGGATCAGAAATACCCTGGACTGACCCTTCAAACCCCAGTCCAACTATAGGAACACCTGACTCACTCTTGAGGGAGGGGGGACAGAACTGGATTTGGCCAGGAGTGGAGACTGATCCAAGCATTATTGGGTCAGCGGGACCATAGGACTGTCTGCTCCCTGCCCAGGGAGGCGATGGGGAGTTGCAGAGAAGAAAAATGACCAGATGTGGTGGGAGCGGGAAGAGACCTTGAATAAGGATATACAGGGATGGAAAAAAAAATTCAGAGGGAAAGCTGAACACAAAGAAAATATATGTGTAGCAATCTTATTTGTTTTTCCACTCTTGATAAGCCATGCTTATGATTCTAATCCTCTGTATAGTTATTGTTAACTCTTCCGCATTTTAAATTTTTTTTACTGTTTTTTTTTGATAAATACAAAATAAAGAAGGAAGAAAAAAAAAAGAAAGCATAAAAGTTTTGTGTAAGTAGTCAGTCAACAATTGTTTTTGTAATCTCAGTAAAGTCCTCCATATAAAGCCATATAGGAAATGTTTCATTTTTTTTAGTAAATATCTATATCAACTACTTATATTTATCACTGTAGCTCAAAGGCAGCCATAGAAAATAGTGTATGCAAATAAGCTGTGTTCTAGTAACACTATATAAATAGATCTTGAACCTGACTTTTATGTAGCTTTTACTTTTTCAAATGAGAGGTTTATTTTGCTTTTCTTTTAAACATTCAAAACTGTAGAAATCACTCAGGTCATGATCCAAATAAAAAGTAGGTCATGGGCAAAATGTGGTCATTGTCTAGTGAATCTTTGGTTTAAAACATTGTCTAGAATGCACAAAATCAAATGCTAATACCAAAAATAATATAAGATTCTAATATTTCTTTTAGAAAAATAAGACTTAAAAGTAGAACCAAACTAAAAGAACTCCAAAGCTTCTCAGTTTTAAGGACACCAAAGCTGAAGCAACATTACTTAAGTTAGTGATATCTGTTACCACATTTCTAAAGAATCCAAACTCTAAAGATTCATCATCTAAGAGATATTTTTAGTTTTACTTTCCAGAAATGGGAGCTGAGAGAAAAAAGTATATCAGTGGCTTTATTGTTTGTGAAGTTAAGAGTCTATAAAGTAATGCTTATTTGAAGCTTTTGCTAACATTACCCTCATTAAATATAAAATTGCATCATTTAACAAAGCGAGAAAGAATTAACTTCACTTGTTATTTTACCTTAGGATGCAAAGTTGGCTAAATGTGTTAATCTTAGAAGTATCCAGCTATATCCCCACCTGTGTCTCAGCTAAGCATGTTATCATTCTGCCACAAGACAACAATATTTGTATAAGATGCACTTTCATCTTTCATTAGATAAGATTAAATTAGATTATGGTATTGGAAGAAAATCATGGCCAACTTTTCTATTTCAAAAGCAACTTAATGAAAACTTACGTAGAGTAAGTTACAGCAATTTTGAAAATATTAGAAATTCTAATCTTTTGTAAATTTTTAATTCATTCATTAAAACTCATGTGTATTTGTGCTCATGTATTTGAATTAGGACACAAAAGCTCTAAGTAGAAATTTATTTTGAATAAATATTAAAATTGCAGTGCAATTATATATTTCTGGCTTTCTAAAATTCTTGCTTTATCAACTCTATGAAAATGCATGCCATCACTATTTATAGCAAGAAAGAAGGCTTTGTAAGAAATTGTGCTATTTTTATTTGGTGCTCATTTTATCTGGTGTTAATATTGTTTATGAAGCATTGGAAATACTAGCTGAAGAATTTTTTTAAGTAAATCAATTAATCAAAGTGCAGAACATAAATATACTAGTCATATATTTTTTTAAAAAGCTGAATCAATTTATCAACTAGATTTAAATCTTTTTTAATTTATCAATTTTTTATGAATTGATATAATTTAAAATTAATTTGTATATAACAAATCCCATTTCTTTTTCTTTTTTTCTATTAAAGGCATATTAACTCAATATAAATTACTCTAGTTATTGGTTAGCTGATTGAATTTTAATTTGATTAATGTTTAGATGAAATTGAAAATTTTAATTCCATTAGTAATGAAATATCTAAACACTGAAGTACTATCTCTACAAGGACTAAATACTGATTCATTTATTATTCCCCATTTGCTTTGGTTATAAGATAATTATTCATTAACAGTTTTTGAGAGCATATAGCTTATCTTGTCCTCTGCTAGTTCCTAAATAACAAAGATAAAGGCACACTTTTATTCTCCTGAAGCTTATGGATTTATTAGGAGGGAAAACAAAGGTCAGCAAGAGTGGCTGTCATTTGAAAGAGATGGTCACCAATGTCTGGAGAGTTTTTGAGGGTCACAGCTTGAGTAGGGGAATGTACCTAGCATGCCATGTCTAAAAGCCAAGAATGATGTTAAACATCCCAAAACAGAGTATTATCTGAAGCAAATTACTAATAATACTGACTTGAAGAAATTCTGATTAAAATTAAATGTAGTACAATTTTAGTACTAGTACTATGGAATAAGACAGACTTTTCTAGGAACACAGAAAAAGGCACTGTTAGCTTAGAAAAATGGAGCTGCATTGATGGAGAAATGTCTTGAAAGAAGAGTTAAGTGTAAAAAGACTCTTGACGAATGGAGTAGAGAGACATGTTATTGTGGAGGTGTGTGGGGGGGAGCAGGGGGGCGCCAGGAGTACCTGCTTTCCAGAATGCCTCACAAAGGAAGCAAAGTGAGTCAGGATGAAGATATGCTAAGCAGCCTCTTATTTTGGTAGATAGGCTGGATGGAGGGCAAAGAGAGACCTGGGGTAGGACAGCTAAGAATTTGCTTATTTATTTAGCCAGGTCACAAAGTCACAGAGTTGGGGCTTTCTTTTGAAAGATACCTGATAGGAGAAGGGGAGCAGTGACTGACATGGCATGATCAGGAAGACTACAATAAGATTTATGAAGCTTGGTGTGAATTTTCAGGGATCTGAAGAAATCAAAATCATTTAAGATTTATGTTGGAAAAGAGTCCAAGGAAAAAAGTCTTTCCACTTGTTTCCCTATAAATATGATTTTGACTCAAGGACACTTTTACTATTCATCAAAATTATACCAGAAGCACAAATTTATTCCTAGCAGTTTCATAAGTGCTTGCATTACTGATTGATTTATTCTGGCCAGATTGCTCTGTTGTGTTGTGGTGGTAGGGAGCATTGTCCTTTTTTGGAATTGCTACTTTCAGAATCTAACTACCTGGGTAAAAGTAAAGCTTATTTACTAATAAAACAAACAAATAAAATAAAAAACGAGGGATAGAGAGATGACGTAGTAGTTAAGGACACTGGCTACTCTTCTAGAGGTCCTGAACTCAGTTCCCAAGAACTCACAATTCAGAACCATCTGTAATTCTAGATCCAGCACATTCAATGCCATCTTTGCATCTCTGTTGGCACTCCTGCAGTGCACATACATATACATGCAAGTAAAACCTTAATATAAATAAAAATAAATACCTTAAACAACAACTCAAAATAGAGAAAAAGTGACTCAATTTTAGTGAAATCTTGTTTCTCTGTTTCAGTGGTTCTCAACCCTGAAAGCTTGCTAGAACCTCTGGGATAAAGGTGGAAATCTGTATTTCTTAAAATTATCTAGGGATTTAAAAATTGTTCTCTCTCTCTCTCTCTCTCTCTCTCTCTCTCTCTCTCTCTCTCTCTCTCTCTCTGTGTGTGTGTGTGTGTGTGTGTGTTTGTGTGTGTGTGCTGTATGCATACTTAGAAGGCACAAGGGCATGTCAGGTGTGTTCCTGTATCACCTTTCAGCTTACATCTTAATTAGTTTACTCCTTAACAATTTTTTATATGTATAAAACACATTTTGATTACATTTGTCCCATTCTTCTGTTTTATCCTTTTCCCTTTTCCTTATTTTTTGATGTAGGGTTTCCTAATAAATTTGATGTTTGCCATTTGAGTAGCTGGTTGTTCATTGAACAAAGTTCTGCCTGTCCCTGACCACCCTAGTTCGGGGATCACCACTATAAGGAACCACTGCTGGGTTATCACAGAGATACTGGGGGATTTGAATTTGGGTACTCTTGCTTTCACAGGACATGCTTTTACTCACTAACTCATCTCTTCAGACTCTCTTTTTAGAGGATTTGTGTTCTTTTCGAGAGTGGAAACATTGTCAAGAGGATTCTCCTATATGTGGAAAATATTAACTGATGGTCTAAATCTCAATCTGTTAGTCTGTGTCTTTCTATTGGGAAGTTTAGAGCACAGCACTTGCTGTCAATCTTGATTACTTGAGTTGGATCCCAGTCCTAGAAGCTGTTTTCTGACCTCCATACACATGGCATGGCATTCCCAAGACCCTGACTCCCAGGACACACACAACCCACTCCCACATATTCCCCCTCCCCCTCACACACACAGACCCTCACATATACTCACACAATTACTCTCTTTTACTCTCTCTTTCATACACATGCACACACACTGAATAAATATAATAAAGACATTCAAAGGAAGTGTAAATATAGAGATTTAAATTTCAGATTCTTTCTCATTTCAACATTTATCTGAAATAACTCACCTGTAAAATGATACTTGCTCTGACTAGCTGAAACTTCAGTGGATCTTAATTTTTTCATCATTATCATTTTATCTTATGTATGTTCATATAAATATTCTGGTAGCTGATTTTTACTTCTCTTTGTTCAAATTATTCATAACAATCATGCATTTAGTCACTTACCATCAATTCCTATGCCTAACAGACAAAGGTTTGTTTGCCTCTCTGTTATTATTCTGAGGGAGACCACAAAACTTATTATTATCTCCCCTGAAACAACTTAACAAATAATATAAGAACCCAGGAATAATAATGGGGGCAGGGCTAAATGTGTATTTTAGGCAAAATAAAGTATTAGCACAAATTACCAGTGGCCTATTTTATTTTGTGAATATTGCTTCCTAAAGCTATTTGAGGAAAAACACCAAAATTGTCACAGCAAGGACACATTAAGTAAGCACATGCAGCCAATGGCAATGTACTTTCCATATAATTTAAACTTTACTATTTTATTTCATTTTTGTTTGTGGAAGGAAGAACCAAATCATCCCACAGTGAAAGTGCTAATGCTATTTTTTAGCTCTATGAAGAGTAGGCTGGGTAGTAGGGCTTCCTCTTAATTTGCTTTTTTCGAATGAAAAGTAAATATGAGAGTCTTCTGGGTCATCTACAGCTTCATCAATTGTCATTGTAGGAAGGAAAAAGCAGGTCATTAGAGCCTTCTCATGTAGTGGTCTAACTATAGACAATGAATACAGGTGCTCTTCCTCCTGCAGCTATTAAATCTTCCTGGGTTTACAGGCTCTTTATTAGATTGACACCATTCTGTAGCCCAACACTTTATCCTCGAGGTAATGGATATAAGTCAATCTTGTGTCTTCACCACACTGGTAATTAGCACAGGAGAGAGGCAGAATACAAGTCCATTGTTATGTTCATATGAAGTTTTGTTAATATTTGTGAAATATACATCACATTGTAGGAAATAGATAACATAGCTGGAAAAAGCTGTTGGAAGCTGGAAGGAAGTTAGCAGATGCCTAAACTACATTTTATAATAGTGAGTCAATTTTTTAAAATAAAGAATCTTTCGTTGTACCTAGGTCATATACTCAAAATAATTTCTAGAATCTTTATGACTGTTACCACAATAATGGTGAAGTTAAAGACTTTCCCCTTTGATTTCAAAGTTCCTAAGAGCATAAGCACATACTGTTTATACTAGTGCCAATCATACCACACTGGCATTCATTGTTAACAAATTCAACCAAAATTACCACAAACTGCATAGTTTTGTCAGTATTCAAGTTACTGGGTTCTTTACTATATAAATGTTGTCACAATTCAAGCTGATTAAGTTTCACTGAGTTCAATTCCAATGTAACTGCCAAACACAATTATATCTAGTGTAAAATTTTTAACAATATTTTTACTTATGTACATGTGTGCATGTACACACAAGTATGTGCTATAGCTGATATGTGCATGTCCCAGAGCAACTTGTAAGATTCAGTTTTCTTTTTTACCTTGTGGTCTTGGCTTAAAATTCAGGTTGTCAGATTTTGCAGCAATTGCCTTTGCCTGATCAGCTGTATGTTTCACCAGTACAACATTCGTGTGTGTGAAACATTTTTCATGGCATACACTGATATATAGGAAAACACATTGCAAGATTTTAAAAATTAATAGTCAATTAAATTTTTAAATCCCATAATTTATCCTTCCAGATTTGAAGTTTGAATTTTAGTTCTTTTAGAACCTTACAGTAATTGATAATTATTTTTTCCTGTGTGAGCACTTCCAGTCTTGAAGTCCTTTAGTTATAAACTTCAGGCTCCCTCAGACCAGCCCTTCCTGACATCCCTAGCCTAACTGGGTTATTCATTTGACTTTCTCAAAGGACCTGCTGTTTCTTCTCCAGAATCACCAAACGCATTTGTAAACACCTTCTCACACCTGTGATTCTTAACATGATGCCGACCCACTCTTTAGTCTATAAATGCTGTGGGTGTAAAGACCATGCTTATTTTGCTCATCATTGCACTTCAAGAACTCTGAGTCTCATACTTATATAGGATATTTAATAATATTGTAATAAGCAAACAGTGAATGGAGTGATGTAGAACTTAAAATAGTGAAAAAATTCTTTTAGAGTTAGTCAAAGATTAACCAAAAAATGCAGCTATATTTTTATTATTTAGTGCTCTTGGTGTGAACATCTCCTTGATTATTGAGAAATCAGTTATAGTCAGCTGGAATAACTCACCATAGTAGTCTTTTCACTGGCTGAATCCTTTGTTGTATCTTCTGGTAAATATTATACAAATTATCTTTAATAAGAAAAAATATTTTTATTCTGTAGTGGTCATTCTAGTAGTCAATTGTCTAATTAGAGAGAAGTGATTCCTTATGCTAATCAAGAAAATTATCATTTTATTATTAACAGGTTATAATTTCACTTCATGTAACATAGAGGAAGTCAATATACTAGCATAGTGTCAAAGCTCCTTTAGAATTATAAAATATACAAAAAAACTTTATACCTCATTAAGAAAGAAAGCTTTTGTAGTGATTTAGTTCAATCTGTCAGTTCTTACTCCCTTTAAACTAAGGTACCAGAATAAATGTTATAAACTAAACACTGGGCATCACTTATTGAGTAGATAACTTGAGAAAACCCTCAGCAGAAAGACACATGAAGGAGACGTCAAAGGAATCAAAGGACACTCCCTTTGTTTCAGAGAATACTGGTATCAGGTCTTCTCATAGGAGAAGACTTTAGGTTTCATATTTCCTTGCAGTATGCATCAGCACATTCAGAGCCATAAAATTTTGCAATGTGCTCTTGATGGTGACAAGCATTTCCTTCTTTGTTTGAGGCATTATTCTGAAACTACTCGGTGGGTTTTATTTTTTGTTTAGCAAGAGAAGGACACTTTATGTTAAGGAATATATGTGCATAATAATGGATGTTTCAGTTGAAGGTTTTATATTTTAATTTTCCTTTTCATATATATGTTTCCTCTAGTGTCCAAGTGTAATAGAAATAAACACTATAGAGCTTTAGTCTAGACATTCTGTCAAAAGCCATCTTTCTTTATTAAAGAGCTGTGTTCTTCAGCACTCCAGCACTTTAAAAATAGTGATTTTGGAGGGTGAGCAAATGCATTCTTTTTTCCCCCAGTGGGAAGACTGCAGCAGCAGGATTCATAACTCAAAGAGACAGATAGGAATGTCCCTGGAAAGCATCTGTGCCTCTTTACCCAGGTCCTGATGCTTGCTACTGAGAAGGGAGTGGCCCTTCATTTCTGTGCCTCAAATTTTGAGGTCTGTTGAAATATACACATTTATTTTCTTCTTCTTCCCTGGAAACAATGGTTTCCAGTTATTTCAAAGCTTCCTGAGTGGTTTATGATGCTCCATGGGGAGGTCAAGATAGATATTTCAGAACTTGAGGAATGTGCCTCTGCCTGCTAGAGACTGAACACCTGTGCAGGTCAGGAAAAGCAGAGCAGAGGAGATAATAACAGAGACCACACTGCAAAATTTTTTGAATTGTGTGTGTGTGTGTGTGTGTGTGTGTGTGTGTGTTTCAAACTTTCAGATTCAGCTTAGTGAAAAAGGCACCAATCTTAAACTGTTGATTATACATTTGAAGAAATTACACTTAGCTTTCAGTTCCACTTTTCTCCCCAGCTATATAATCTAGCACGCATGAAGTCCCATAAAATTCAGAAAGCATGAACCTTGATAAATTGTTGCATCCATTTTTCTTTGCAAAGTTGTTTCTTAAGAGTACTTTCAGGCATATTCACTCTGCACCCACACACATCCTGGTCATAGAGGCAGGCATGGGTACTTAGGATTACTTTTTGGGCACCACTTAGTATACACCTTTACACAGCTGCAAAGGCTAATGCAGCTTTTTTAAGTGTCTACGTTATTCCTAGAGAATAATTTATGAGCTGAAAGTCCTTTGTTTCTCTCATTTTAAATTTGGGTAGTATTTAAATAGAAAGAAATGAAGTATAAGTTTCAGACAGAAAGAAGTTGTGTATAACTTACAGCTGTTCCTATGGATTGATAATATATCTCTGACTGCATCATTTACAATTTCAGTATCTTGTCCTCAATTCCTCATTATTCACTCTGTATCTATTTCTACCCATAGCATTTATGACATATATGTTTTATTTTGCACTCATAGATTTTTCTCCTTGATTTCCTTTATTAAAATGTTGAGTTCTGTGCATGCTTACTCCTTCTATTCCTGGACTCCAATACTGTTCTCCCCTCATAGTAGGTCACATGGAAACATTTAACAATTATTTGATAAACAAATAAAAGATAAAATGTACTTTGTAAATTCAAAACTTCCATTGAATTTGTTGATTTGTTCATCAGCTTTTGGACTATGATGTCCCATGATGGTTGGGGAAGTTTCTAGAATTTTTGAGCATAAATCGTGTTACAAACTGGATGGTTAGCCCAAAGGCTATTTTTTTGTTGTTGTTTTAAACAATTCAGATTCTTTATTTTCTTTCCCCTAGAATAAAGAGAATAAATTACACATTTGGTTAAAAGATATATATGAAGTGCTTAAAACATTCTGGAATATATACACTCAGCCCTGAGATCTCATATGTACTTTCAGTAAGTCAATTTGCAAAAAGAAAAATATTCTTCATGCTCCCACTGCCTAAATAAAGTTATGAAAATTATGTAGATATTAAGAAATATTTTGCCTCAATCATTTGAATCATTTTGCTCAGAGCATATTTAAGCATACATTAATAATATAATTTCCTTTTTATGAAGCAGAAGGACATTAATTTTATTTATTGAAAAAATTCCAATGAAATCAAATTGCAGAATAATCATTGCAAAGGTCAACCTGAATTTTGAGTTCTGGTTTGCCATTCTTTAAATCTGTGACCCTATATAACTCAATTAAAGTCTTGTGACATGAGCAAAAATTAAATCTATATTAGTAGTTGAATATTAAGCACAGCTCTGTTGTTGGCATACACCAAGTCTAAATAAAAGGAAAGTTCAAAATATTATTTTCTAATAATATCTTGAGAATGATGTTTATGGGAGAATTTTATCAATTTATGTAAAGTTAAATAAGAAGTGAAATTTTATTTATTTCACTTTAAATTTAATCCTAAGTAAGCAAATTAGAAATGCATACTTTTGAAGAATTTCCCATTTAAAAGTAAATTTTAATATAGTAAATATTGATATGTGAGGCAACAAATCCTTTAGCATGATACTTCCATTATTTTATTAATATTAGTACCAGTTTAAGAAATGTCAGAATTTCTTTGTTGAATTGATGTTTACAACTTCTTTCTCTTTTCCTTAACTTTTTGAAACCAAGTCTTATTATGTTGCCTAGACCATTTTTAAACTCATGACAATCTTACTGATTCAGCCTCCTAATTTCTAGGATTACAAATATATGCTACCATGTTTGGCTTCAAATGTATTTAAAACTTAACATTTATACATGCAACCCTCTTTTTCCATTGTTGCATTGAACATAAGTTTACAATGGAACTAAATCTGATGCAAAAATCTTCTGTGTATGCATATTTTCAAAGTTACTAATATTTAAGCTTGTTATTGATATTGTAATTTTAACTGTTAGACCATTTTTATAAACCACTGTTCTTGCCTAAGTAGGTGTGGTGGTTGCTGCACTTATATATGAAGGAGAAGAGAGCAAGCTCTTCTGTAGAGTGTCTAGCAAGAGTTCCCTGGAGCCAAAATCAGACAAAAGATAGTTCAGGGCATTCCATGCTGGTCCACAGATATTAGTTTATACCTAGGCATTTTAGTAGGATTAGGTGAGAAATAAACCAATGTGTGCAATAAGAAGAGTTAGGAAAGTAGAGCAGACAGGGCACCATCCTGTGATGAATGTAAACTAATTTTCTTTCAGAGAAAAAGCAAAAGAAAAGAAAAAGGCACAGTGAATCTCTCTTTCCATTACAGGAAGCAGAGTCTCCTATTTCCTATGCAATAGGGAATGGTGGAGATAGAATTGAGAATATGAAATTTCTAGTTTTGCAAGTTAAAAGCTGTTTTGTTTTCGCTAGTGAATAGGGTACAAAAAGCTTCTCTAAGTCTTAAAAATACCACAAAGACCATCAATCGTATATGGATTCAAAATATATATTCATCTATACAGGAGATGTACTCATTAACACTAACACTCAGGTCAGTCCAAATACTACTAGAAATCAAACAATGTGATTCAGATAATTATGGCTGTCACTAACCCAGGGGACATCTATGTGTCAGTGTTAGTCTGACATACATGCTTATTTGAGAGTGCAGATCTAGTCACTGTTCAATTTTTGGAGACTCTTGTGCATGACACAACTTGCAGAGCATCATGTTGTGGCCCTAAACTGTAATCTCACAGCATTCTGTATGCTCAGAATTTATGGATGGTGAGATCTTAAGATCAGCATCTTGGCTTTGAAATGACAAACCCAACAAATGGCTGCCAGCACCCTGCATCTATATTTGCTAATATAAAAAGTAAATGTGTTTTCTCTTAGTGGAAGTTGTCCCCCATTTCTGTCTCTTTTTCATCAAAGAAATAAACTGCAAGAAGTTTTAATCTTCAGGAAGATGCTGCAGCATTTGTGCAAAAATAAGGATGATGAGAAGGCTCATTTGAGCAACCTTATATTTGATGCATAGTTTATTTTTACCTCACAAAATAATTTTATTTTATTTTTATAAAAGAAAACATTTAATTGGGGTGGCTTGCTTACGGTTTCAGAGCTTCAGTTCATTATCATCATGACAGGGAGGCGAGTGTTTTACTACAGCTTGTAGACTGATTCATTTAGCAGGACTATCCATCCATTTTCAATAACATAGATATGTTTAGTATTTTTATGTTATTTCCATAATGAGAGAGGAGAGCCTCCCTCAAAGAGACCATATCTGTTTTCAAATGTGCAGTACTAACACTGAATTTGCTTAATTATTCTCATAAGAAAAGATCTATTGAAGAGTACAAACTTTGAAAATGCAAAGAAAATGGCCAATGATAATGTATGTAAATGAAAATGACAACTAAATTATTTAGTAGCTCCTTATGCTTAGGTAGCCCATTCAGCAGGCTTGCTATCAGAAAACACTGGGGATAGAATTGCATTTCCTTCACTTGCTTTTCATGTCACTTAAATTTATCAAGACTCAGTTTCCCTCTTTTTACAATTAAGTAATAATCTCATTCTCATCCAATCATTAAAAGAATATAAATCAGAAGGTACAGGCAAACATCTGTCACACACCTCTGCAAAGTACACACTTGGGAAGTTGTGTTTTGCTTCTTAAAACAAAAACTTGATGTTTCAGTTTAATAAAAATAACTCAACCAGATAAAGTTTCAGACCATGGATCCATCAAACAAATTCTCTATGGGAAGAAAACAGTGTGGATTTAAAGTTTTCATACTTTCTAGAGCTTAATAGGACCCACAGTGATAAGGCTATGGAATCACAGCATCCTGCTCAGAATGTCCTGCTCTTTTTCCCACCAATCTTCCAGCCTCTAAAAGAATGGGCTTGTTTTGTTCTATTTAAGTTGTTTTAAGGACCTACACAATGGTGATGCAGATGTGGTCAGTAGAACCTAGAGTAGGGGGCAGCTGTTCCTGTAAGCCCTTTGTTTATTGAATGTCCCAAGGGATTAGAAGTAACCAGATAGACTGTTGCTCTCATCAAAGTCATGAGGCTTGTGACTGAGGTGTGGTATGACACAAAAGGAAAGATGCTTCTGTTAAATTATGGTTTTCAATCTATTTTTGAGAGTAAAATCTTATCTTCCTTTCCCACATCCTCACCAAAGTGACTCTGTTCACCATACACTTTTCATTCTAAACTGATGATTAGGAAGAGAGGCATATTTCCTTCCTTTTACTGAAGACTTAATTAATCATACACATACAAGTGAGATCTTTAAGGGCAGTTAAAATATTGTTTTTACCCCCAAAGCTCAAGCCTTTAAAATGTATTTGACTGAGTAAACATTTATACTTTTGTTTTCTTTGTGCCTTTATGTGTAGATCCAAACCACTAACTGAAATGATTTTTTTTTTTAGTGTATAAACTATACTGTGAGAATAAATTGAACATTTCTGGAAGCCATTTTAACTTCATTAGGCCAATAAAAGCTCATCCAAGAAAACATTATTGAAAATTCAGTCAATGCCCATTTATTTTTTAAACTGACATTGGCATCTTAAAGAACAACTTCCCTTACTTTATCCTAGGATTTCAGTGTTTTTGTGCAAAGGTATTAGTCTTAACATCTCATTAAAAAGCAGTCATTCACTGAAGCAACTACAGTGTTATTCATATACATACAGTTTTTCTGATCTTTTGCTTGATTCTTGTGTTTTCTGAGAAAGTATTGCACAAATCATTGATTCTTGAATAGTCTAGAATTGCTGTGTTGAAAGAAGATATTTTTCATGTTATTTGGTCATTGAGAATATTGGTAATATTCTCAGAATAGAGAATTGAGTGCTTGAATACCCAGGACTACTGGTGCACTGCAGATATTATCCATGTACCTCTCAATTTGTTAGTCTGCTTAAGTGTGCTATATGTACTGGCTAGATATTGGGTTGAATTAATTCTATTTACAACAATTACTTTCTTTCTCATACTATATATGATTTAGCATTGGTTCTTTTAGTATAAAAATTTAAGGTGTTTTTTTTTTTTTTACCATTATCAAATTGAAGTCAAAGAATTAAAAATTTGAACCATTCTATTCAAAATTTCTGTCCTCAGTTTTTATGATTACTTTTTATGATCCTTTGGCTTTGACTGGATATCTATAAGTTGCTTATCTAACAAAGGGCTGAGGACTGCTTCAGTCTTTACAGCAAGAAAAAATGATGATGGGTGATGTCCACATGCTTATTATTATTTTCTAGGTTTTGCCATGGAACGGATATGTTTGCTGCTCGTTCTAGTGGTTAGAGTGCTTCCAGGGTCTGCTCAGTTCAACAGTTACAACTGTGATGCCAACCTCCACAGCAGATTTCCTGGTGAGTCTGGACATCATTTAATGTCTAATTGCTTCTGGGAAAAATAGTTTTGTGTGAGTAGTCAATCATTTAAAAACATATAGAAAATGTGGTCTAGCCCTTTATATTGAGTGGATATTAACAATGGAGGATGAAATAAGACAATTTTACTTTATATCCACATGAATATAAAGAGTGGTCATCAAAGTTATGATCAAAATTACTATTATAATGACAACTCATGTATGAAAAATATTAGTCAGTGGGCAATAAATTTTAAGTCTAATTTTCTTAAAATTTTACCTAATTGATTACTTTTTTCTCAATTTAATTTGAATATTTAAAACTGTCTTTACATATGAATATATTTATTTTGGAGTCAGAGTTAAGGAAATAATTGTGAAATATGTGATATTTCCAGCATACTGCTTCAATGAAATGTTTGTCACCATCAAATTGCACAGATCAAATTGCACTTTCAAATCAATTTTATAAAAAACTGTAAATATAATGATTGTAAAATATTTGTCCATATTTGTGGACATGTTCTACAGATCAGTAAACCAACACTTACCAAGAGGTACTCTATACCTTATGTAATTGTCATTCTTCATTAGCTAGAGTTATATCATCTTCATCCCAGATTTACAAAGAAATGATCAAAGAATCTGAAACTGCTTTTCCAAGTGTACCATGTGAACAGCAAGACCTTTGGCCAGCATTTACACCCTGAATTCTTGCCAAGCTCCCATTTTTGGAACATGTGAGAGAAATAATCCTGAATAGAGCAATCAGTAGGAGGTTTCATTTGTGAAGTGAGACTGGAGTGTGGCCAAATGGTTTCATACACTCAGACCTATTGTCTGGGTTCTTGGCCTGTGAGGCAAGATATATAGGTCATTGAGGAAAATGGTTGGAGGTGAATCTGTAGAATGTGTGAAGGTGAGGTTTTAATAGCACTGAGTGTCACAAGTAAATTCTCTTTTAAAGCCACCTTTTCTTTACAGCTAATATCCACTTATGAGTGAGTACATGCCATGTTTACCTTTCTGAGTCTGGGTTACATCACTCAAGATGATTTTTTTCTAGTTGTATTTGCCTTTGAATTTCCTGATGTCACTGTTTTTAACTACTGAGTAATACTACATTGTGTAAAATGTACCACATTTTCTTTATCCATTTTTTTTAGTTGAAGGACATTTATGTTGTTTATAGGTTCTGGCTATTATATATAAAGCTGCTATGAACATATGTCTTTGTGATATGATTGAGCATTCTTTGGGTATATGCCTAAGAATGGTATAGCTGGGTCTTGAGGTAGATTGATTCCAAATTTTCTGATAAACCACCATATTGATTTCCAAAATGGCTGCACAAGTTTACATTCCCACCAGCAATTGTGGTGTGTTCCTTTTGTTCCACACCCTCTCCAGCATAAGCTATCATTTATGTTTTTGATCTTAGCCATTTTTATAGGTATAAGATGAAAATTCAGAGTCATTTAATTTGCATTTTTGATGACTAAGGATGCTAAACAATTTCTAAGTGTTGCTCTGTCATTTGAGATTCTTCTATTGAAAATTATGTTTAGTTTTATTTTAAAGTTTTTAATTTTACATATTAACCACAGTTACTCTTCCTTCCCTTTCTCCCATTCACCTCTCCAACTTGCCCCTCCCCCATACACCCTCATTCACTCCTTAGAGAGGGTAAGGCCTCCTATGGGGAGTCAACAAAGTCTGGCACATCAAGTTGTGGCAGGATTAAGCCCATCTCCCCTCTATCAAGGTTTTATAGGTGATAGGTTTCAAAAAGCCAGGTCATATACTAGGGATAAATCTTGGTCCAGAGGCCCCACAAACTGTCCAAGGTGCACAAATGTCATCCACTTTCAGATAGCCTAATTCAGTACCCTGCAGGTTTCCCAGCTGTCAGTCCAGAGTCAGTGAGCTTTCAATAGCTTGGGTCAACTGTCTCTGGGTTTCCCCCTCATGATTGTGAGCCCTTAGCTCATATAATCCCTCCTCCCTCTCTTCAAGAGTACTGGGAGCATAGCTCAGTGCTTACCTGTGGATCTCTGTATCTCTTTCCATCAGCTGCTAGAAGAAGTGTCTATGATAACAATTAGGGTAGTCATCAATTTGAATACAGAGGAAGGCCAGTTTAGACTCCCTCTCCACTATTGCTTGGAGTCTTAGCTGGGATCATTCTTGTAGATTACTGGGAATTTCCCTGGGACCGGTTTCTCCCTAACCCCAAAATGGCTCCCGCTATCAGCATATATATTTCAAGTTGTTCTCCCTCTCTGTTCCTCCCCCAACTCTACCATGTTCTCTTCCCACCCTCCCTTATCCACCCTCACACCCAATTTACTCAGGAGATCTTATCTATTTTCCCTTCCCGGGAAAGGGGGACCTACATTTTTTAATTTGATTATTTGTTTTTTTTTTTTTTTTTAAATATTCATTTCTATATCCTTGAGTTCTTTATCTGTTTTGGAGATCATCCCTCTGGTGAATTTGGGGTTGGTGAAGATCTTTTTCCATTCTGTAGGCTGCTGCTTTTTTCTCTTGATAGTGTTCTTTGCCTTATAGAAACTTTTCAGTTTCTTGAGGTCCCAATGGGGACACATGGCTCTCCCTGGGAAGAGTAGTTGTCATCAGAGAGCAGTAATTAATGGAAACAAATACAGACCCACAATCATACAGAAGGCCAAATTAGGGAAAACTGAAGAAAGGACAGAGGAAGGAATACAGAAGCCAGTGTACTCAAAGACATCACAAGAAAACCCACTGAAACAACTAATCAGGCTCATAAGAACTCATAGAGTCTGAAGCAACAACTAAGGAGCCTACTAGGCCCTTTACATATATGTGACAGTTGTGTACGTTGGTCTACTTGTGGAACACAAACAAGGGGAGCAGAGACTTTCCCAAGTGATTTGACTGGCTCTTAGGAACCTATATTTTTTTATACTGGATTGCCTCACCCAGCCTTAATACAAGAGGAGATACTTAGTCTTACCAAAACTTGATATACCAGACTTTTTGATACCCATGGGAAACCTGCCCTTTTCTAAGTAGAAACTGAGGAGGAGTAGATGGAGGAAGATGTATAGGGGAGGAGAGAAAGGAAGAGAAACAGTGGTCTGGATATAAAATAAATACATAAAGTAAATTTTAAAAATCTTTAGCCTGGACAATTTCAAACAGACCCATAAGTAAAACCTCATAGTTAAAAACACATTGTTAAAAAAAACCCTCAAATTTGCCATACAGATTTATTTACAATGCACATTTAGAATTTTTGTTTTATCTCTTATTTCTGAACTATTTTATAGTAAACATATTTTTCATGCCTTGGTATGCATACTTAATGGAAATAATTTTAAAAATCATTAAACTTTTGCACATATCTAATATACTTAAGAATTCCTAGATATGCTCTAATGTTCAGCCAAGTTGCCTCTAATTTGGTAATTTGTTCTATACTATCTAATCTATAGTATCTTGACACTCTGGATGCTGCTGCATGAGACAAAGTCAGAGGCACTGTCAGCATGCTCTTCTTGCAAACCCTGTGGACTAATTAGGGATGTTGTTTTGAGTAAATTATGTTTAATGGTTTTGGCAAGAACGTTCTCTGTAATATAATGTAATGGAAATGTTGTTACTTTATTTTGTAGGCATAAAAGAGACACTGAATCTTTTTTTTAACATGGTTTCTGATAGGTGTGATATGGTTTGTCTTGTTATATGAAAGAAGTGTTGTTTGGAAAAGTAAAAGCATCAAGTTAGAGGAGGCTATGGGCAGAGAAAAAGCTAATGAAGCTACTGGTCGTGGGAGTAATAGAAGGAGATAACGATGTAGAGAGAAATGTTTCTGTTGGACTTGGCAGAGGGTGAGATTGATTTGATTTGGGAGAGAAAGGGAAGGTGAGATGATGTTTTGCCCACAGGCAACTGGTGTTGATGCAGTTAACTAGTGTGGAAAATAAAAGTACTTCATGCTTTAGAAAAGAAAGTTGGGGTTTAGAAATAATAGTTTGCAGGAACTTTCTGGAGAATGGATAGTGGCATTGTCTCTCTCTCTAAGTAGGAAGTACAGACCTGGACCTGAGAAAGGATGTTCAAAATAAAGACAGCTATATAAAAGCTGAATTTCTGCTTGGTATGTAAACAGAAAATGAAGGCGGATAAATATGGCAGGTTTGTCAAAAAGGCTATTACTACAAGAATCTTTATGGTGAAGGAAGAGTAGCCTGAGCCAGAAATTTAAATTAGGAATGTTTTTAGATCCTGAGCCCTAAACTCTCAGAATGAAAAAACCTCAGATACTGGAGATACTAAAGAGAAAATGAATAATATAATAGAAAAGGAAAGTATAGAATGGAATAGGCAAGAGATGCAATCTTGTGAATACAAAAGATGTTTATTTAGGAGAGAGGGAGAAATGATGATACACAGAGAGAATGGCAGAGGCACTGATCATGTTCTTTAAATCAGGCAGTGGGAGGTAGCCTTTGTGAGAGCTGAGATACCAGATGGCTAGGTAGGGCATTCTAGACAGAATCTTACTTGGGTAGGTAAGGGGTCTCACTTGTTCAAAGGATTGCTCAACAGAGACAATATGCCTGATGTAATTTAATGATCCTCCTTGCTGTCCTTACATCATTTTCCCTTACATTTATTTTTAAAAATTATGCATTGTATTTTGATCATGGTTACCTCTCCACCAACTTCTCCCAGATCCTTCCTACTGCCTGCCCCCTATAACCAAACAAAATTTCTTTGTGTCAAAGTAGGATAAAATGTGCTGATTGGTCACAAAGTGACAAGGACAACAAATGATTGCTTTTATCCTATGCCATAAACTGAAGAATTATGTTAAAACATTCATTTATAGTAGTTAATGGTATCTATTGACCACTTACAGCAAAATCACTTTGAATAGTTGTGGGATCCATTACCTTACCCTAAGTACATAGGGGTGGTCTCTATATTTGATGATCAAAATCTGTATTTACTCCGTACAAATTACCCCAATATACATGTATGATTAATAAAAGTGACTGTATGCTCTTGCTTGGTTCCAGAGTCCATTATTTCAATAAAAATGATCATCATTGTTTGGGAAAGTGTTGTTGCAAATAAGATTTCCTGATCTAAAACTGTGTCTACACAGTAAAGAAGAAAACACTTTTGGTGTTAAATAAATATTAATCTTACTTTTCATGTCATATGTATCATGTCAATGGCATGGAGTGTGTGAAGAGTAAAAAATTTCTGCACTCTTAACCAAGTGAAATATCCATAACAATTATGTTTAGTGTAAGACTGTGACAGCACCATTAATCATATATATATCCTAACTTTAGCTATTAATTGGCTGCTTGTGTTAGTTAATCAGGTTTACCTAGAGAAAATTTTATTTTCCATATCCTTATAATTGAAGTAGTTCTTGCTATCTAAAGCCAAGCTTATGATAAACGTAAGCCTCTTCCTCCTCACAGTGTCTAGGAGATAGAGATATTGCTTTTTCACTTGCTAAGTAATGGCATCCCTGAGTCATCAAGATTAACCAAGTAGTGTTTACTTTTTCTAAAGCATTTGTATACATTTCAAGGAGGACAGAAAATACTACCAAATCCATGTTATTTAAAGGAAATTCTCTAAGAACAGACAGGAAGGAAAAAATTCTCTAATTTTCAAAAGAAAAGACCAATTAAGTTCCCCATTTCAATTGTAGAAATGCCAACAATATCATGGATGCTTTTCCAGATCTTTTCAAATGTACTTACATGCAGTCATTCACATATATCCATGGTTAAAATTGAAAATTTGTATTAAAGGAACAAAACACCCTAAAGCCCAAATAAAGTAGAAGTCTTAGGAGAGGCTTTATGCTTTTATGCAGATTTACTTCATATCCTTTCTTGTTTTGCCAGTTGTTTATGAAAGAACAGAGTGAACAAATAAAGCCTAAAAGTTAATTGTTCATTATCCTTTGACTTTCTATTTTTTTCCATATCGAAATCCTTCTTGGGGTCACCAGGAGCTCCAGGATCTACTCAAGATTCTCAGTACTGAGATGGAATGAGAATGAGTCTGGCAAAAGAGAAGGGCTATCTAAATGCAAACTAATGTTAATAAAGATGGGAATTATTCTTGCCCTGTCTGACCTCTGCTGTTTTAGGACATTGGAGCTATTTTCTCTAATTTCCATGGCATTTATTCTTGGACCAAGATAACCACCATGGCTCTAATTTGTTTAAATTTAAAGAAATACCATCTAATTTCAAAAGTAGTGAACCCTTTGCTACCCTAGCTAATGACAACAAATAGACTCATGAGCCAATGAGATGATACTCATACACTTCCCAGACTAACTACACAGTTAACTTTCAGACATTGAAAGTTATATTTGTGCAGGTGAAGCCTATAGATTCTGGTCTTTGAGACTAAGGGATACCTTTAGGAACCAGCCTCTCCTTTTAAAATAGGAGTAGGAGGGAAGGGTTAGACAAAATTCATAGCTTTATGAAGAAGGCACATTCTTCTTAATGATAAAGGCACAGCCAAAAAGACCCCTGGAGACTAGAACACTTATGTTCTGACACTATCATAGGGCAACCTAAATGGTTATGAGAAACCCTGGGCAAATCAGTATTTCCTGACTTTAAACCTGACTTTCTATTTAAAATAACACTAATGACAATAAAAGGTTTCATGTTTTGAGTGTTAGGTACACCCTCATTTTATTTCTCATAGCAAACAAGGAAAGCCACTTTAAAACCTTATTTTGTAATAGGAAAACAGAATTAAATTTTGTCTAATATTGTCAAGTTAGTGCTCAACAGTGGTATGAAGCTGGGGCTTTTCATCAAATGTTGAAGCCCCTCACTCCATACAAACTTTAGGATAAAGCAATCATATCTAAAAATATCCCCTCATTAAAAGATCAAGAAGCCAAATGGTGAGTATGTGTTTAACCTTTGCAGTAGAAAGAATTATCAGATGAGTTACATAAAATGAACTAATTTTGTGCTTAGTTTTGCTTAATGGTTACATTGTTCCATTCCTGAGGAGCAGGTACTAGGATCATAATTACAGGGAATATGTCTGGTCTTCTGGGAAGATAAAGAAAGCCAATTCTCCTGCCTTCCTACTTGGGACAGTGTTTTAGTTGCCCATTTGTCAGGGGATGCCTGCTTCCCGCTTTGTACCTGTGACCATAACTATTAAACAGATGAGTCTGAAGAACTGACTCAGGCATTGGGTACCAGTCACATACTTATTAATCAATAATGATAAAGCACTATGCAGGAGAGAGCAATTAGTCAGCAAGAGCAGCAACTGAATAATTTAGGATCCACTCCCTCATAATAGCAAAATTATTTACTACATGACAACTGTACTATCATTGTACAAGTAAAACCTATATATTCCCCTTTTTTCTGCCTTAAAATGTGTACCGAATTCCTTTGGTTCCAAAATATAATAGCAAATGTGATTATAAGTCTTCAAAGTTTGCCTCAGACTCCACATGAATATCTGAAAGCCTAAGAAACAGCAGCTTGTATTTGCTAACGAGAAACAGATGTTGCTATGAAAAAATAAGGTGGTGAGAAACCTGTTCAATATTGAGAGAGAACTTGAATCCCTAATCCACTTTAAATTCTTCATCAGCTGCTGGTATTTTGCGTAGATGAAATATCAATACCCCTTAAGGACTTCTTGCTGTT
Organism: Sigmodon hispidus; assembly: GCA_004025045.1. Classification (NCBI taxonomy): domain Eukaryota; kingdom Metazoa; phylum Chordata; class Mammalia; order Rodentia; family Cricetidae; genus Sigmodon; species Sigmodon hispidus. The sequence continues at coordinate 59,510 of PVIH01005226.1, forward strand.
TTAGTACTAAAGCCTCATTCTTGTGCAAAAACTTTGTGAAAGAAAATATAACTTTTAAAATGAGTTAAAGAAACACACACATCTGTTCTCTGCATAATTTGTAAACTGGGATAGTGTGAAAATCTGCCACTTTTATTTTAAGACTAGAAGAAACAGAAAGGTTATATAAATTATTCCTAAAGTCTATGACAATGGTACAATGTATTATAATATTTATTGCAATCAAGAAGGTAAGTGATTTCTAGGTCAGATTTTTTATGAAACTCTAAGGCATTCTTCCTTGTGCAGAAAATGTTCCTTCTCCACTCAACTTGTTTTTCTTTCTGCTGTCACTTTGCACCAATATTACTTTTCAGCATATGCATATCAGTGGGTGAATGTTAGTGTGAAAGATTATGTTCCTATTACCCTGCATCTGAAATACATGGGACCTCTACTGGCTCACAGTTGACCACCACTCTATAGCACATTTCTACCCATTCCTGAGTTCACCAAGGGCAGGAAGAAGATAGTTCTTCTTAGACCCTTAATCACAATGCACCATTTTTACAAAAGGATTCTGTTTTGGAAACACCACTCTACATGACACAGTAGCCTTTTAAAGTGGAATATTCTACTGTGGCTTGTGGAATGGAGTATTAAGACAAGAAAGGGAAACTGACCCTCTTCTCCCTTCTGTCATATGGATTATTCCTAGCATATTAGAGCAGAGGTAGGCTCAGGCTCAAGACAATTCTGTTTGATTTCATTCACATTCAAAATGAGATAGCTCCTCAGGTTAGGAAGTTATACATATTTTGGGGGTCTCTCTCCCTCTTGTTGCTTTTATATTTGAATCCTCTCTCTTGTATGCCTGCACATTCTACCAATACATGTTTGGTGGGAATGCTTAGTTCCTCCAAGTAAAATCCTCCTAAGAGCTTCTGTCCAATCAAAATAATTAGCAGTATCTTAGCAACTGAGCTGACTGAGAGACTTGTCGAATCAGCATCACCTGGGAGATTGTGAGAAGTGTGAGAAGTGCATCCCCCACTTAAAATCTACTGAAGCAGAATCTATATTTTAATGAGGTTCCCTGGCAATTCACTTCTATAAAGTATAAGAGGTGACACTTAGAGAATTCGTGATGATCTTACTGACTTTATATTTGAAGTGTGAGTGTCATCTACGTTCATGACTGGCTGTCTGGCACTTGCTTGCTGCCATTAGTGATGACAGGCATCAGCAAATACGTCAATGGGAAGGGTAAATGATTTTAAAGTTACTAGAAAGGAGGTAAGATAACAAGTTACCAAGACTAACACAAACTTTAAAAGTAAATAAAAAGACCCGAACAAATAGCAAAACCTTGTGAACTGCATACTATTTTAAGTTTTTCAACATGAAGTCAGATTGTAGCAACAAATAAGATTACTGGTGTTCACTGGAAACTCAGCAGGCTGAGTGATTCTCAGGCAGTGTCAGAGACAGAATGTGGAACAGACAGTCAGGGTGAATCTATCTGTTGCCATATATTTTCTTTGTCCATGAAACTTAAAGCCTCATATTATACAGTTAGTAACCATGTGTGTTGTTTGTGAAAGATTTACAGCAAATGTATAACATAAATAAACATTTGCTAATATGGCTAGTCACTCTGAAGAAAATGTAGAACCTTTGATGAGTATGTAATTTAATGGGAAATCAAATATCAACTCACAGATAATAGGAAAGCGATTTCATACCCTTATTCTTAAAGCAATATGGAGTAGGGCACATGATTAGAACTAAGTAGTCTCAGCAAAGGGCATCTTTGTTGTCACTTTGTCTGTTATTAGTTTATTTTTCTGGTTACCTGATTGTTCTCCTGTGTAGATCCAGCTATCAGCATAGCACACTTTTTTATAGAGCTTTTAGAGAGTAGTTTATAATCCAAATTAGCATTTTTGCTCTTTCCTATCTGATAATAATGTACTCTTCTCTCTGACCACCTAGTGTCCATTTTGTCTTGAGTGTTCCATACAGATGCCAGCATCTCAAAAACTAATTCTACACTCTTTTATTTACCTGAATCCTTTATCTCAGGAAATAATTTCCTCAGCCACTGCACCTCTAAAACACTGGTTGTGATTGACACCCAGTGTTCCTCATGTCATCACCTAATCAATTTCTTCTAAGTCTTAGACAGTTGAAATTATTTCACTTTTTAGTGGCAGTCTCTTTCCAAATACCATTACTTGAGTAATGTAAGTGACAGATGATGTTCACAAGGTGCTTCCATATCATTAGAATGTGTTATAAGGGGCCATTTCTTCACTTTCCACTTCATTGAGCCACAATCTATAAGCTTCTTGGTGTAATGGATCATACTCAGTCTAGTGTGGAGATTGATACCTAATAATTACATCAAAAATGTACTTTTGAATCTTTTATTGACATGAGGTAGCATTTTGTTTGGACACAGTAAGGTTAATACTTTGTTCTAGAACAAAAGTAGTACATGATTTTATATATAGATTTTTATGTACTAGGTTTATATGTACTAGTAAATTTTGTGTACTAGATCACAGTATAGAACCAAAATAGTTCTAGAACAAAAGTCTAGAACATACCTTTTAATGTTTTATGATTAAAGATACTGGGTGTGTAAAAGCCAGAAACTTCCTAACATAGTTATGTAATAGTCCCTACACAGTCATCATGGCTTAGCTTGATACAAAGTTCTTGAAGTCATGCAAAGTATAAATGTGTCATTACTTTGTCAGCCATCTAACTCCTCATGTATAAAAAAATGTATCCTGGCTGGGAGTTCATAGACTATATTTACCATATAAACAGTGTTAAAAACATGATGGACCTCTGTGTATATATGTTAATAATGGCAATACACAACTTCTTTCCCATGAGTAAAATCTCATTCATTTAAAATTTAATTGCACTTTTCTCTAAAGAAAACACTTACCAGCATCATGTTTACAGAATATCATACATATATTTAATCAGTAGAGCTGCCTTTTCTCTTTTACTCAACAATCCCATTGTCGATTTGTGCCAATTCAGCCACATACAGATGAAGCCACAAACTCCTAGCTTGTGACAGCCTAATTTATTTTTATCTCATCTTAGTAGTTTATTTTATTTATTTATTTATTTTACCTCAAACACAATTTTCCCTCCCTCATTTCCCCGCTTTTCTCCCTGGACCTTTAACTTGGAGAACTACATTACCTTTAAGTGCTGTCAGAAGACTTAATGCTTTCAGATAATATTATATAATTATAAGAAAATGAATCAGTGCAGTTAATTAAATCATTGTATTCTGTTATCTTCTTATATTGAGATAGAAATATCTTGAAATCTGACTGCAAGTTTGTACTAATCACTTCAGGGCAGCGGCTCAAAATGCTCACCTGATACAGAAGTAGCAATATGAAGAGATATTCTGGAGTCAGTCTTTACTTGGTTTTTAAAGCATAGGATACTCAAGAAGCAAACATAAAAATCAGAGCATAAAAATCAGGGTTAGAAGGCTGACATAGTGATCGCACATTTATATATAGTGTGACTTCAGTAAATTTGCATTAGGTTACCACATAAACACAGTGATAGATGAAAGGAATATGCAACATTGTTTTTGCTAGTTTGATTTACTAACATGTATTTCATTTTTTAAAATGAGACACTTAGCTTGTCTAAGATCTTCATGAAAAACACTGACATGTCGACAGTATAACTGTGCAGGCAATGTAAACAGGCTTGTGGCTTAAATGCATTCAGTATCTTTAAGCACAAAACATTAAAATTATCTCACGGGCAAATCATTGCTTTGCTCCCTTTATCAACTCACACTCATTTGTTTAATACTCAACTACCATGCAAAGAAACATCATCCATGCCAGTCACAGACATACAAATCATCCAAAACAGTTAGTTATTCAAAAACAAGTGTTATTCCATAGCTGATAAAAATCTCTACATTGGCAGTAACTGTCTTTTGCCAACTTGAAGTATTTTTTTCGCCTCTCAAAGCTTCCCAAATGGTAACGTTGAGCTGAGTGGATACCTTTAGGATCTTTAACTAGGAAAAAGTAAAAACGTGTTTCTCTGAAGGACAGTGAAAAGACTTTAGAAAGGATAGAATGGATTTGAACCGATCTCCTTTCTTCTTTTGCAAAAGTCCTTTAATTTGTTACAGTATCTTCAAGTGGAATCAGTTTGTCATGAATTCAGCTCCACTGCAGGGATACAGGCTTCAGCAATGCAGACTAGAGAAACAAGCTTACATCTGGATACAGAAATCATTTCCATCTGTCAAGGTCAATTCTAAGGAGAAATTAATCCCCTCAAACACAGATGTGGAAGATGAAGACTGGCTGATTTAGGTCAAGGAAAGAAAATCTGTTTATTTGAACATGTACACTGATATATACTTTTTGGTATGTTTATATCAAGTAATGTGATCACATTTGTTCACTGACCACAAAGCAAACTTTTAATAAACTCATTAATAACTGAAGTTTCCACTTAACTTTTAGGTAAATATTTTGGCCTGATAAAGACTGATCATATGTATGTAAAGGTTTCCCAGATCTTAACTGTTCTTGCCATTTGGCTTCATTTCCTGACATTTTTTTCTTTGTATTTTAAAATCATGATGAAAAATAGTACTGTCTGCATCCCAAACACTCTTATTTTTGTTCATACTACTCCTCTGTTTTTTAACTATCGTTTTCACTTTTAGTTTACATGTCCAACTCCTGCAAAATTAAGCTCAATGCTATCCTTTCCTGAAAGCCATTTTTCATGAGCTCACCGGAGCTATTTTGGATTTCTCTCTCTTCATCCACACATCCTGTCTAGTTTTTCTCTGGGTCATACTATTGTGCCTGCTTTTTTAAATAAGTTGATATAAGCAGGATAAACTCTTCAGTGCTGCCTATTGTTCCAATACTTTATATAATGAATTAATTCCTCTCTGGGTGCATTGGTGAATATAATAGGTCTAGTACCTTCTGGGACATTTAGTTTACTGGAAAAATATCAAAATGCATACATAATATTAACACTACAAAACAGCAGAAAAGCAAAGTAATATTCTTTGTATTTGGGATAAAATTTGAGACCTGAAGGTACAGCTGGATAGAGCACCAAGTACCTTGATGAAGGTTTAAACACATATAGTAAGATGTGCCAATCTTAAGTATGCACTTTGAAATCTTGGCATTTTTTAACATGGGACCATTTATAGAACTCCCAGCTAGATCATTCATTAGAACTCCTTCAAACATTCTTTATTCTCCTGTTCCAGAAAATTCTGTTTTAGGAAGTAAACACATTCCAGCATCTATCATTTAGTATAATCTCTTTACACACATGGAAAGCATTTTGTTTAACAATTGTGGGGAGCAAGCAGGCTACAAAGAAGAGAATGCAGAGTGAGGCCAGAAGAAGATGAGGAAGAAGCTTGCAGAGCTAGTTAAGATTTAGACTTTGGCCTCTAGGAGATGAGCAACTGTTGAGGCTCTAAATATGAAGCTGACAGTTGGGTTAAAGTGCTACCAACTGCACCAAAGCAGAGGGATAAAAGTAGTTCCTAGATACTCAATAAATCCCTTTAAGACAAACTATTTTATTTTATTAAAGAGGACCATTTAAAATGATGGTTACATTTAAAGATTAATGTTTCTTATGGCTATAGAGATAATACCCAAATCAAGTGCATTTATTATCTTGTATGGTGGCAAAGCATATTTTTATTTACCTTATTTTTCTGCCTATGAATGAATTATTAGAATTTTGTCATACACCTTGCCTAGTATTTTTCTTTTGTCCGCAACAAAATTTTTAACTATTACATAATTTTAACAAGTTTAAAATTATTTTCAAACATGAAAACTTTCACATTGACTTATTTACTTTTTCAAAATATAGTTCTACTAGTCATACAGTATAATTTTACCAGTCATACAGTATAAAGAATCAAATTTCAAAAATATCTACTATTTCCAGGTGATGTGGTGCATGCCTTTAATCCCGGCACTTGGGAGGCAGAGGCACACAAATTTCTCTGAGTTTGAGGCCAATCTGGTCTATAGAGCAAGTTCCAGGACATCCAAGGCTGCTACACAAAGAAATGCTATCTCAAAAAAAAAACTATATATATATATATATGTGTATATATATATATAATATTGACAGGATTAAAGAGGTTATTTCAACAAAGAATTACTTTCCTGAATAGCTTGAAGGAAATTTACATATTTCTTTGACGAACTTTCTTTACCACACGTCAAAGTCATTTCATTTGTTTAGCTTGTTTTCTTAAGCAATCAAGGTAATTTATCAAACTGATACAATCAGTTCTTGCTTGTTTTTACATTTTATAAATTTGATGCCTGCTTCACATTCTTCATTTTACTGGGAACCCATGTTATAGATGATGAATTTGTTATATTCACTTCTTGCACTGATATAACAATGTATCACCTAGAAAGTGATTTAAAACAATGAGCAGAGATGAAGCGATGACTCAGCCATTAAGAGCATTATCTGCTCTTTCAGAAGCCCTGAGTTCAATTCCCCTCAACCACATGGTGGCTCACAACCATCTGTAATGAGAGCCAGAGCTCTCTTTTGGCCTTCAGGCATACATACAGGCAGAACACTATACATATATAAAAAATCTTTAGAACAATGGATACATATTGTCTCATAAGGTGAATTAAAATCACAGAAGATTATCTCACGGTTCTGAGAGACAGAATTTCAACATCAAGGGTATGGCCACATTCCCATCACAGTCCCACAAACACCTTTTACTGTCCCTCTGAAGCCTGCTGATGGGCTTCCAGACACACCACTCCACTATTCTGTCATTGGCTCCTGTTCTTCCTCAGTCTTTTAGCTGCATAAGCCATATTCATCAGCTATACTCAACTGGAGCTCACTTTACTGTAGTGACTGCATCATCACTCACCTGATTAAATTTGCAGCAATTCCATTTTCAAATAAAGTCTTGGGGTGGGACACACCGCCTAGTGAAAGGAAAACCTGCTGCTAGGATTTACTTATCCTATGAATTCTCCTCTTTCTATTCAATTTCCCTAATTATTTGCAGGACAATGGCTAGAGGCATGAAAATTCTCTCCCTCCACTCTGTGTTTATACATGTGCTCATTCATGTCTAGAATGCTTTCTGATAAATAACAGAGCCATGGGGAAACCGTGAAAGTTACGTTTTGCTTTTCTATGCTCAACTAATGCATGCATAATCACTGGCAAAAATTTTCTTAAAGCTAGCTATGCATTTTGTACATAGTATCAGCACACTGTTCTTCATTTTTCTTTCTGTAATATGATTTACTATAGGCTAAACAAAATGGACCTGTTCTAGATGGCTTTCGTTTCTCTATCCTGAAAAGCATGAGTTAGTTACCAAATAGCAATGCGCTGAATAATTTGGTGGAGGGCAGGTTTTAACTGCTTCCTTTCTCTTGAGAAAACACATCATTTGTACTGCTTCACTTTAGACAGGAGATCTGAATAATTCAGTTACTCTAGTCCTAAATTTCCTCAGTAACCTGATTTTCCCCACTCAATTGTTCTGTCATTCAACAGTCTAGACTGACATTTCATGCATATCCTATGAACATCAGGCTCAAGGAAACAGAGGTGGCTTATGATACTTCAAAAAAATCTCCCCTTAAGTAACTAAATCAATGACTATTTTTCATGGCTGCTTTTCTTAATGACTTGCACATTGGATCAAGCCTTGAAATGAGTTAGATAAAGGAGGTGGTAAGTAAACTGGCAAACATTCAATTCATCCATCCACTTTCTACTGCGCTTTTATGACTTACTGTTGCTTTTATGTATTTTTGTTGTTGTTGTTTCAGCTGAAAGAGACATCAGTGTCTACTGTGGAGTTCAGGCCATTACAATGAAGATTAATTTTTGCACAGTCCTTTTTTCGGGTTATTCTGAAACAGATCTGGCACTGAATGGAAGGCATGGGGATTCCCACTGCAGGGGCTTCATCAATAACAACACCTTTCCAGCAGTGGTCATTTTCATCATTAATCTCAGCACCTTGGAGGGTTGTGGAAACAATTTAGTGGTAAGATTACTATGAAATCCTGTGCTATATCTGAGGTAATAAATAAACAAGCTCCCATTTCATGAAATAATCAGGAGTCCAATCTATCTTCAGGAAAAAATTCCAATAAAGCCAAACAAATCACTTTCTTTTTTCTATTTGAAGTCTGAACTCCCAAACATACAACTCAGTCTTTTAATAATGGTTGTGTTGATAGAATCTGGCCATAGAGAGTCATGTGATTGGCTGTGTTACTCTAAGCAGCACTCTGTTAGACTGACATTGATGGACATCTCTAACCATAAGCCATATTCTTTACAAGTTATGGATGCATCAGACCATAAGAACAGCTTTTGTCCTTTTGCTGTGGTCTAGATCTAATGACCCCATTCAGTAAAAAATATTAAATATAGATGAGAATCTTAAACTCTTATTTTATGTTTACCCTTGACTCATACTTGTGCTCATATTTTGTAAGAAGGCTATGTTTTTGTGTGATGTTCTTCATGGTGTAGGACTGCACTTTGAATTTAAAAATACTTATTATACCCAATTTTACCTATACAGTTCTGGAAACAACTCTTTTTAGTTATTTTGACAACCAAATCAGTGCTTTGAACATTTTTACCCTGACTGGGAATTCATAATTAACATTATTCACTATTTCATTAATTCACTCAAAACGAAAAATAAAATTAAACAAGAAATCAACACTACAGGGAATGAAAATTAATTGAGATTAATAATGTATGGTAGGAGCATTAATTACATTAAATTTCCCTTAGTACTATATTTTATTTAGCTTCTCAAATATAATCTTATCAATAAATCCTAACAAAAGTGGTATAATACACATAATCACTTAGCTCAGTAAAGAAGAAAAATTTTGTTTTCAGTCTTCCAAAATTATTGCTAGGGATTAAAAAGGAAGGCTTGATAATTCTAAGGGCATAGTCTCTAAGATTTGGTGGGGGTAGCAGACAGGAAAGAGATTTATTTGAATTTCCTTCTTTATGTTATCCCAAAGGGCAGTTAGAATATTGAGCCCATGACCATTTCTAAGCCTGCAGATTGTGTATTGTTGAGTCGTTTTATTAAAAACGTTTATTCATCTCTCTGAGTTGTGCTCACAGAGGTTATGAAGCAGGCCTAAGGGAGAAAGTGGTTCGTTGATTATTGCGTGTTTTGCTTTCTAGTGGAAGGAGCCCAGGTAGGAAGCAGAAGCATTTGCTCTCCTCCCACTGTGTCCCAAAGCCTCACTTTCATAGGTTGAAGTCACTGTTGACTTGCTGTATAGAAAATAACTCTGGAGAAAAGGCAGGGGAAATGGTGTCCTGCACATGTGTGCTTTTCACATTTTAGAAAGCTGGAAGACATAAAAAATGTGTGTGTGTGTGTGTGTGTGTGTGTGTGTGTGTGTGTGTATGTGTGTGTGTGTGTGTGTGTGTGTGTGTGTGTGTGTGTGTGTTTACAGAACTGATATACCCACCTAGTAAGTCAGGCAAATAGTATAAGTAAGGGATGCTTTCTTAATTATTATATTTTAACCTTGGTATCACCATCTTTGGAGCCTCCTTGGAAGATATTCCTATGTGAGAAAAAGTAGATAGACTACTCTATCAGTAGGTTGGAATTAAAACAAATGTTCTCTTCCTACCAATTTTTGCCTCTTGCATGAGCTGGATATTTGCCTTAGCTTTTAGGCTCATGCATAAAGTTTATGCTATTATTGAATATCTAATATTACTTATTACTGAAATATCTCCTGAAAGCATTTAGTGAACTCTGTGTGATATTTGGCATTATGAGAAAACAACTGTGTCCTTCTTTGGTTTCATGAAAATCATAAACATTATTATTCCTAAGATGATTTTTTTTAATACTATTTGGTAATTCAATGAAAGCTAAGCAGTGTTAGGAAACACAAATGTAAGTAACATTCTTTATAACTTCTGGGAGTTCATAGTCTCCTTGAAATTCATTTTAGAATGGGAATCTCTGTGATCCACCAAAGAAAACATTGGTAAGGATATTCCTTAGTATATTTGTGATCTGCATTTACTTGTTCAAAAATTATTTGTAAGACCCATGTCATGGCACCGCAGTAAAGAAACATATGTAAAACCCAGGTAGGCTCTGTCTATCAGGTATTCTGAGGATGACTGAGGGAATGCAAAGCAAGCAAACTGCCCATGTGCTGAAGAGAGAAATAGTTCATGTATGCAAATCAGGGAATTACTGGGGGAATATACAGTGTCATACATGAGTAATTGGTTTTGATGATGTTAAAAGGAGCGAGGTGATTGGAGGAGTATGCCCAAAGGTCAGAGAAAGGGGAGACTGGTACAGGAGCATCAAAGCCAGAGTGGAAGCATATATTGGCAAGATGACTCAGGAAGTAAAGCCTCAAGTCCTGCATTCTAGTGACAGAACCACAGAAAAGTGGAAGAAAAAAAAATTGATGCCACAAAGTTGTACTCTGAATCCCACATGTGCACCATGGCTCTCATGCCATTTGCATACAACAGTAACAGCAACGACAATGACATGAAAAATTCTGGAGCTACAAAACTAATATGATAGAGACAAAAACATTTTAAGTCATATCAGAAAAGTTGGAATTTATCAATGAGGTTTTAAAAACTTAATTGTAGATTTATGTATATGTAATTTTTCCATTTTTACTTAAGAAATAAATAGAAGTCAAATGTCCTTGGTACATCCAAGTCCTGTTGACTTTAAAAGAAACATTGCCACTTATAAATTTTATAAAGAATGTATAATTTCAAATCTATAGCAGGTTACAGTTGAACCAATATGATAAATAGTTGGTCAAAATGTTTTATTAACACATGTTAAATGCATATAAAAACATTTAACAATTAAACTTAATTTGTTGTCCTAACAGGTGTCCACAATTCCTGGTGTTGGTGCTTCTGGAAATGCAACCTCAGTACAGATAGGAAATATTTCAGGATATATTGATACTCCAGACCCACCAACAGTCATCAGTTATCTTCCTGGGCTTCTTTACAAATTTAGTTGTAGTTATCCTTTGGAATACCTGGTTAATAACACCCAGCTTGCTTCGTGAGTTGATGTTTTATTCTTGTTTTCTCATATTTTCTTTATACTTGCTTATTCTTCTTGTTTTGGGGGGGGATAGGCTTGTAGTCAAATGTAAACAATGTAATGGAGTGCAACATTGACCCAACTATCTATCTATCTATCTATCTATCTATCTATCTATCTATCTATCCATCTATCTTTCTATCTATCTATATGTCTGTCTGTCTACTGTTGGTCTATTAATCTAGTATTTATTTATTTATTTATTTATTTATTTTTGCTCACAAGCTGACAGCACTCATTTAATTTTGAAGTTTTGCAGTGTTTCCAATGCATAGGACACCTGGTTACTACATTGCTGGATCCTACCTGATCCAGCTGCCACTTGTCCTGTGTTTTGGATCCTATAATTTCAAACTCTGAGTTCTTATGACTTTTGCAGATGGTCAAAGACAGATGCTTTGATGCAGGCCCAAGGAATTGTAGTCAAGGACTGTAGCTATAGAATATATCCATATCCTTATTGATCATTTCCAAAAATACACACATGAAGACACAGTGTGTCTACAACATAATCACCTAAATTTGTCAATTACTTTGACAAAATGCAATAATTGAATGATGTTTCCCTCTCTAATTTGAGGGTCTGTATTATAAGATTCTAACTATTATTTACTCTTAGTACATGAAAATAAGGAAGTTACTTTTTGTTTCAAGATTAAAAGTACAAAACATTTTCATAGTTTGTTAATGGTATTTTATTCTTTCAAAAGCAAAGCTTAGATGTGAAAAGGCCATGCATGGCTAAAGGATAAGGGTTAGGGGAAGCATCCTTATTCTATCTTCACTTGACATGTCTAAAGAATATGTTCATTTATTCAATCAATGCTTATTAAACCCCTATTATTTACCATCTCCTGTTTGTACTACCATGAACAAAGTTGAACAAATCCCTGACTTCCCTGAGTCCCTAGAATGTCTTGTGAAACTGATAGTAGCCTATTTGCCTCAAATTTAAATTCTTAAGAAATGAGTTTTCCATCAAAAAATCTTGAGGATGTATTGTCAAATAAAAAAGATGTCTTTATCAATAAAATATCATAAATGACAGTCTGTCTTGATTTGAGCTTCCTTGCTTTTTGATATGTTGCCATTTTGATGATTTAAATACTATATCTATTGATGGCCTAGTTAAAAGTGTGTCAAGTTAACCTCAAGAGTTTATTGTCTAAAATCTAACATATGGGGAGAAATAAAACTTTTAACTTAAAGCCTCATTAGGGCTTTTCCTCTTTCAAATTGGTTTTAGGTCCTCAGCTGCTATTTCCGTGAGAGAGAACAATGGAACATTTGTCAGCACTTTGAACTTGCTCCTTTATAATGTAAGTTGATGGGTGAAAGATATCATATTTCCCTTCCATTGTTGGGAGGAATCATTTATGTGAATAGCTTTTCTTTAAAAACCTACTAAAAGTCACATTAACTGTGTTGTAGTTTGGTAACATTTATCCATCTTTACTTTCATTTTCATATATCTTAGTTATAGACGTATACTAAAAATGATTTCAATTTCATACCATAAATGTGAATCTGTAATATTTATTCCAAGAATCCATCTACATTTATCTGCATGTCCTTTTCTTTTTGCATACATGTGTATGTATATGCTCACATGTGTTTGTGGATGTGTGTCTATGTTCATAGTTAAGAATGAAGATTTGGGAGAATAATATCTTTGTAAAGTGATACAGTTCAAATGATGCTTTTCTTGGAGCTACCACTGGTGGAGAATGTGTTAATATTTTGATCATGAGTTTTGGCTGATGACAGTTCTGTCACATCTGAAATAATTTGAATTGATGACATAACATTGTCTAAACTTTTATCATGTAAATATAGAGAGTGGCAGCAACACGTGAAAAATACATAGGTTTCTATTTATAACTGTAACATTAATCCCCCAAATGATATTTTCATGTTGATTAAAATTTTTATTCATACATTTTAAATGCCTGATTTAAATATCAATTTTTCAATCTATCAACCAACATTTTTGTAAATTATGAATCTGATTTTTGCATTATTATTCATGTCATCATGGCACTGAGTTATAATTCATGCAACTGATTTAAAAGTCAGCGCTTTATCCTTTGAATATAATGAGCTATAAATATTGTAGTAGGACATTTTCCAAAGGCATTTAAAAATCATGTTTATAAGTTTGTAGTTTGACACCACAGAGTCCTAAACAATACATTAAAATGTGTTGAACTGAAGATTGCCTTTTCATCATTTGTAAACTTTCTTCTATAAAGGGACTCTTCCATTCTACTTGGTTCTATACATTTAGCAACTATATACTGTTTTTTTTTTTTTCAGAGAGTGGCCAGATATTTGTTATTTGTGTGTGTGTATGTGTGTGTGTGTGTGTGTGTGTGTATGCAATGTTTATAAAAGTAGCTTTAAGTTACAAGATTTCTCTCTATTAAGGTCTGTGTGTAAACTCTCTGAGGTAGAGTTGAGGTGGACCATGTTGGAGTCAACAATCTTTAATTACTGAGTGAGGCAGAGATAATAATTTCTATTATTAATATAGTGAAATATATATCCATATGACACTCAATAGTATATTTTTCTGTGAATTTGGACTATTTTTTCCCACTGTAAAAGCAGGAAATCAAATTATGGATAAACTATGGAAGTGTATGCTTGTCAAAAATCTTCATGTTAAATTATCTTTATCACTAAAAATAGCATGACAGTTCTGTGACCCAAGCAATATTCTTACAGTTCTTATTGATGTCAAATAAAATCCTGCCACTTAATAATAACTTTCATATTTCAGTTCTTTAATAGAAAGTAATCATTTTATTATGTCATAAATAAGAGTGCTAAAATTTAAATTTTTATGTTTTCAATAAAAGTATTAATAATTGAATTAAAATAAAAATTGAACTTTAAAAGATTTTTACCAATACATTTTAAAATTCAATCATTTCCAACAGTTTCTTTTCATTCTTTTATGTGTCTCTATGTGTGAATTTTGTGTATGTGTACTATTCTCTTTGTGTGGATGCATGTGTGTGTGCAAAAGTAAATATAAAGGACCTAGGATATTGTCAGTTGTCTTCCTATCTTTTACCACTTCATTGAGTCAGAATCTCTTAATTGAGCCAAGAGTTGTCAATGGAGCTAGTCGAGTTAGCCAGCTTTCTCAGGGGATCCCCTGTCTGTGTTTCTTGAATGCTGGAATTACATGTGGACTACCATGCTTACCATTTAAATAAAGGACATTTAAATGAATCTTGGTCCTCATGCTGTGCAGCAAGACCTTTAACGACTGAACTCTCGCCTTATACCAGTTTATAATTTTATTTGAAATTAACAAATGTACTATACTTGGAGCAAATTTAATTCATAGACAATTTGATTAAAAAACAGAACATTCCAACACACCCTTATACCCCTGCAAACAATTTTTTTTATTATTGTGTCTTCCATTAGTAGGGTTTATTTATTAAAAACAATGAACTAGTGTGGAGACATTACTGTTAGATAAGGGTGACCAATTACATTTATTTCACCCTTTCTATTATGTGTTCTATGAATCATATAAGTACACACATCATTCATTAATGTCTCATGTAAATATCATTGCCATAAACTAGTTAACATCATATTATTTTGTTATATAGCAAGATACTAAAAATTATGAATTCAAATTAGAAAAAAGTTGGAATTTTTTCATTACTTGATTCCAAACCACATTTATTATTTATTTGGGATATTAAAATTTAGTCACCCAATTGTAGTTGTATTGTAGCATTTATATTTTAATGTCATTTTATAGCCGTTAGGAATTCTATTTTCCCCTAGAGAAGTTTCTGTTTGTAATTCTCCAGGCATGATTTCAAATTGTTTTACATGCCTATTGATGAAACTCTTTCCTTTGATTTGTTGTTAGGACAGAAACAGGTGCACACTGTCTGGACACAGCCTTCTTCCTTTTTTTGTGTTTATCTATAATAGGACACAGTCTATGTGCTTAGGAAAGTTATATTTTATAAAATAAACTAATATTGATGATGAATTTTCTATGTATGAGAGTTATTTTACCTGAAATTGAGATTTTTCTCTTTCATAATATAAAACTAAACTTTTCTCCTTTGTGGAAATAGAAAGCAAAAATGCCTTTTGTGTTTGAATTGTATCCAATTATTTAGAGTTTTCTGAGTTTCTGAAGAAATAGAGCCATGCAAACATTAATAAAAAAATTGATGAGTCATAACCCATCCACAAATGGGTGTATATCATTGACAATGTTTTATGAACTCACTTCTTGTGAAGAAAGTCAGCATTCTCTGGGACAATATTAATTCAACCATAAGATGCAGGAATAAGATAGGTAATGAATTTAAATTTATTTGAAGATATTGGAAAAGGAATCCAGAAACATTATACCAAAAAAGTACTAGCACGTTGCCCTGGCTGTAGAAGCCATTGCTACTTAGTACAGAAATGTAGACAATAATTAGAAATATAAGGGCTAGTGCTTCCTGAGATGTAGCAGCAGGCCCTCATATACCTGGCCTTTTTAATTATCCATTGTTTAATGCAATTCTTTGTGATATCAAACATGCCAATCTTATTTTTTAATGTTAAAATGCTAAATATTTTACTTTTGTCCAGCCAGATAAACACAATATTTTCCGTATTTTTTGATGACTAAAATTTCACAGTGAATATTAGTGATTTAGCCATGAAACAGCAATTTCTTTAGAAACACTAACTCTAGAAAACAAGTTTTGAAAGTTAAATAATTTGACTACTTAGATTTCAAGGAACTTTTCCTTTGGCATTTTATATATTTCTCATTTCTCTTTATTATTAACATATAGATGCAACCTTTTAATTTCTAATTTAATCTGCCTTAACCAACTGCTATATAAGGAATACCTTATTTAGAATTGTTATAAAATAAGAAAAAGAAGTCTTGGACAAGACTTCTATGGCAAACATTTTGACCACTCAGAGATTATATATATTGCTCTCTTTCTCTCTGAATTTAAATTAAATTTTGTTAATTTTATATGATCGAAGAAACAATTCTAAATAAATGAAAGATTACAAAAAATGAGCACCTGGACACTTCCACAGTGAAATGCTGTAATCAATGCACATTTAACTAAAGAAAATTGACATTAGTGACTAATATAAATGTATGAAATCCTAATTTAAATCAACTCAATATTGGTAATTGAATACTAAACAAATGAATATTCACCACTAGCTATTGAATATAATTTACATGTACTGAACATCAACAACCATATGTGATTTAATCATGGAAACAAAGATGATGTATGTACCCAAATAAATGTGTTAGGAGAAGTTCTGCCAACAGAGGGTAATAGAACTCCCTTTGAAGTCAGTTATGTAGATTCATGTTCATTTGATTGCTCTTTGTTTCTTTAACAGTTTTGAATAGTGAATGTTCTACTGATAGATAATGATGTGAATTGTTTATTATTTCATCATTAGGATTCAACCTACAGAGAGCAATTAATTATCCCAAGTATAGGATTACCTTTGAAAACCAAAGTATTTGCAGCAGTGCAAGCTACTAATCTGGATGGAAGGTAATTGCACACCCTGATTAGCTAAAATACTTAACTTTCCCAAGTCATAATGTTTCCTTATTCATTCTGAAGTATTACTTGAAATATATAGTCATTGCCACGCCATTAAGTCATATTAGTAAAAATAAACAACAGATTATAAGGTCAAAGAGAACACTATTTGTTTTGTGTCATTGAGAAATAACAAGACTTCCTATAAATAATCAGGAGTAGTGATTGAAAGAGGCCATGTGGAGATCTTCTGAGATGCCAGAATGCTATGCTTTTTTCATCAGCAAGATGACTAGCCAAGCGTCATTTGAAACACTTGTGGTTTGTGTATTGCCTCTAGGTGTGCTTGTCTAAAAAATACAAAATAACCATTTAAAGATCTGTGAGAAATTATATGATAGTTTGCAGAGAGAAATTCTGCAAAAAACCCAAAGACAAATAAATTATTTAGAAAACTTCTATCTAGAAAATTCACTCAAATTTTTTTTTAATTTGCAGAAGTTATTTTATTTTTGCCACCTTTTAACTGAACATAATAATTTTCATAAAATATATTATGATCATGGTTTTGCTTCCCCCAACTCTACCCTTCTCACCATCCATCTCTTTTCCCTACATCTCTTTTTTCTTTCTTTCTTTCTTTTTTTTTCTTTTTTTTTCTTTCTTTCTTCCTTTCTTATGGATAAAGTGATATTTTTTATCCGTATGTATCCTTGTTCAAGCTCCCTTCCCTGTCCTGCCCCTTCCAGTCACTTTCTCTTCTCCATATCACTTTATCTCCTCCCCAGCAAGGGCAGGAGGTCCCCCCCCAAAAAAACAACTCCCTCTAAACAGAAAGGGATCATGTCATGACACTATTTAAAATAAAAGCAAAACAAAACCAAAGCAAACAAAATGATCTTGTAGGAGAACTCAAAACCAAAGAACTCAAAACCTGTTAAAACTATGTAATATGTCATGGTTTATTTATGGGGTATGTACTATGTTTTAAATTTGGGATTTCCTGAGCTATACCATAGGTTAGTATACCCTAGAAATAAATTATCTCTTCACATTCTTTCTGTTTTTTAACAATGGTTTATGTAACATGCAACTGTTTAAAATCATTTTACCAACTGTATGAATTTCTTTTAATATTACTGACATCTACTACCTGTGGTAGTGTTTCTTTTCAATTTTTGTAGTGCACAGATCTGCAATGATGAAACTGATAAATCTTGCTCCAATATGAGCCTGTGGAATAAAGTTTTGAATCCACTTCATCACTTTCTTCTAATAAAGTGTCATCAGGAAATTCTACCCTACCCCTCCTGAGTCAATTTACACACCAAATTTATTTTCTATGTTTATCATTACTATATTTTATGATGTTAGAGTAACTTCTATAAATGGAATATGGTTAATACTGAAACATATCTGTGTATCAGTGCAACTCACTTTGTAGCTTTGTTCCTTCAGGCTTTGACCATTTGCCTGCCTTATCATCCCTTATTATCTGAGACATTAGTCTCTATCCCACATGACAATTGTGGCAGAATTTTAAATAAATATGTAGATTTCAGAAAAATTCTTAACAAACAAGAAACTTCTGAAAATAACATGTAATGAAAATATAATTTGTATGGTAAGAATCTGGCTAATATGTACTTTCCTTAGATTAATTACCAATGGTACAAAGACAAATCTGACACCAGATCATGTTTGTTTCTCTCTCCAGATGGAATGTATTAATGGATTATTGCTACACAACCCCATCTGGAAACCCAAATGATGATACTCGTTATGATCTCTTCCTTAGGTAAGTGTCTAAGTCTTGCTCTAAAACTAAAGACTCTTATAGATTATTAAAATGAAATATGAAAGTCAGATAAACAATACAATACAGTCTGCTGTAACTTCTGAATTTTTACAATTTGAACTCATAGTCTTCAGTACAAAATTTAAAAGCAGTTTGCAACACAAAATGCTGATAAAACTATTTTAGAATGAGAATCATAACTAAATTATATCTACTGTTTTATTCATGTTTAGGAGATGTAAGATATTTCATTGTCTTAGTTATAGCACAGTAAGTTTATGTTCCTAATAAAAGAGGGGAAACAAGAGGGTATTCTTTATTGGCAGCTACACAACCTTATCATATGTCAAAAAAAGTAAAATTAAAGTAATGATTGGATAACTTAGATCCCAAAGTACTTTGTTCATTTATCAGTATTTAATATGAAAATACAATATAGCTTGCTATTCCTTTTATACCAGAATCAGTAACTTCAAGTTTGTTCCCCGATGGGCAGTGATAGAGCAAATGCCATCTATGTCCAGGAGAAAGAGACATTGATCATAAAAGCATTCAATCATTCCAGCTCCCTTACAGCATTTTTATCTGACAATAGAATAGACTTGAGAGTTAAGCACTGTCTTCTAATCATGCTTGTAAAATGCAGTTGGCTCAGATCATTGCAGTTATTGACACATGATGCGAGTAACATAATGGAAACTAAAGAATGCTTTATTGGCTCATCAAGACTAAGGTGGTGTCCAGAGGCCAAACTACCATTTTTAATATATTAGATTGCTGGAAATGTTAATCTCAGCAAAGTTTTAGAGAAAAAAAATGTCACTGTATTGAAAAGACCTAGAAGATTTCATATTGTTTGATTCTATTTTTCCAAATTGAAAAGTATACTTTGCAGTATTTATGATACTTTAGTCTATCAGATTTTCAAAATAGTAAAACATGGGAGTAAACTGCGTATAAAGCAATTAAAATAATGACCAAGTAAATGGCAGAGAGCCAGTAAGCCAGGGAGTTCACACTGGTGCTGCTATTATGTCGTGACTTATTAAATAAAAAAAATAAGCGATTTTATTTCATTTTTTGCCTCTACATCTTTTTGATATTTTCATTTCTGAAAATTAATAATGTACATTTATTAAGAAATGAAGTTTAACAGTTAACATTCATAGTTTTGTATATAGTGAGACTGACTCACTTACCCAAAGAAAACCTGATAAACCAAAAGGTTCAGTGTATTTATAAGTAGAAGAATTATGTACCATTTTGATTTGATATTTGATTTCCAACATTTCTATAATGATCACAAATTAATTATAAGAAATGTGATCATAAGACATGTAATAAATATGCTTCTAAAACATCTCAGGTTTTTTGTTGGAAAATTTTAGAGGGTAAAATGTGAGTGTTGATGGTGGCAAATTATAGAAGCAACGCTACAGAATGTGGCTAGAACGAGTCTTTTCTGAATTGAAGATTGGACTGATTGGACCTCAGCTGATTCTGCCTCAGCTGCCAGGGATGGGAAACATAAGAAATGACATTGAAGAGAATTCTTGGAGACTCCATAGTGGTAGATCTCATTAAGTGGAAGAAAAGGAATCTGTTAGGAAGGCAAAAGACTCACCTATTAATGTCACTCCCTACCTTTGTAGTACAGGGTGGTCAATTAATTCTCTGCTTTTCTTCAAGGTCATATTGGCAGAGAAAATTCAGCTATAGAATTGCAATGTAGCCAAACACTTCTCTCCTTATAAGCATGGAATCCCTAAGCTAAAGCAACCATGAAGAAGGTTTGCTCCTGGAATCTCTGAAAGAAAAAAATTTAGATAAAACCAAATACTTTCCAAAAGTAGGCATTTCTTTGCAGTGTTGTAATGCACTAAAAGTAAAAAATTGAAAATGTTGAAAAAAGAGTTTTAAATATAAATTTGTCAGAAAGAATAGAAAACGTTCATAACTGACCATCTCAACAGTGATTTAAAAATTATCAAAGAGGAATTTTAGTAGCAATAGTTGAATTATTAAAACTTGGGAAAATGAAAATAAAAAAATAGAATATAGGACTATGAGGATGTATAATGGAAATTGGATAAATTTAAGATGGAAAAGGAAGATGTGACTGAAGCATATTCACAGAAGTAGATCTACATAGTAATAAAGCATAAAGCATGAAAGACAAAATAATAAATTAAATAAAAAGAAATAACTATAAAGACAAAAGAGGTGATTGACAGAGAATTGACAGGCAAGAAAGTAGGTAAAAAGAATAAAAACATGTATTTATGTATGTATATTGCATTGGTGTATGTTATATAAAATATATAAATTATAGTGAAATCACTTCTGCAGAATCCAAAATAATAAAACACTGTTTAAAAATATAGTTTAAGAGAATTTTACTAAACTAAAAAAAATCCCACATTGATTTACTGAAAAGTTATGTTAGGTGAAATTTAAGGTTTCCTAAAGTAGAAACTAGAAAAAATTGAGAAAGCCATAGTCAAAAATCCAATAAAAAATGTAAACTTTATCTCTCAGGAAACTTAATTGAGATCAGAAAATGAGAACATGTCTCAAAGATTACAGTGAAACGTGGTTGAGGAAGGCAACTGAGTTCAACCTCTGGACCCTGTGCGTGTACACACACACACACACACACACACACACACACACACACACACACACTAATATACACTCATACACAGATACATTCTCACAAAAGCACACACACATGCATATACACACAGACACACGAATGTACTCACACACACACTAATATACATGGATAAACTCTCACATAAGCACACATGCAAATGATCTATATATTGCATTATAAAGATATCATAAAAAAGAATGTCCTGTCACTTGAAAATTCTAAAACTCAGAACTAATGCTTGAGTTTAAAAATTAAATACATTTAAAATTTAATATACATTAAGTAAAAGATTATTTTAAAAAACAATCACAAGCTAATGTGATAAAGAAGTAAAATGTCTTGCTGATACATAGAAAATACAAATGTCAGGTAGGGAGTAAGAATGGAAACTAGAGAACATGATCCACTAGAACCCATAGCAAAAGCTCTAAAATAGCCAAGGATGCAGTGCTGTGCTAGAAACAAACAAGCAAGGATGAAGTGGTAGGTTTAGAAATAGATCTCAGAACAAGAGAGAGAATTCAGTGTCTCATAAAGTAAAATGCCCTAAGTATGAGGGGGTGAACAAGAATTTAAAAAAAAGGAAACGTCTGGACAATAAATAACTGTAAGAAAAGTATCAGTTCTATACGTCACTCAATATAGCATAGTAAAACCTCAAATAGGCTATTAATTTAAATGCATAAAATTCAGCTTCAGAAATAGCAGAAAAAATATATATAAATCACTTTTAAAACCTTGGAATAGAAACCAAACAACTCAATAAGACAGCATACATTATATGTACCAAATCAGGAACCATTCTCCCTAATAAATGAAAATCTTTTAGGAATCAGAAAGTGGAAGTTCAAGACCATAGTTGCATTTTGACAAAGAAAATAAAGTTTCCAATGTATATGAAAAGATAAACTCGTTTATAGTAAGAGGAATGTACATTAAATATGTGGACATATCTCCTCATTACTATCAATGAAGCAGAAAAAAAATCACTAATATAAATGTATATTATGTGTCATATACATATATATCCAATATAAATCTTTATAGAAAACAATGCAATGTATATTAAAATATCTTAGAAATATGTATATATGTGCACATTTAAAATATACTTTATGATTATTTAGTAAAATTAGTTTTTTAGTAAAATTAATGATCAAAAAATTAACTGTATCTAAATAAGAAATTGACTAAATAAATTCTAGCATACGTGTATACTAAATTGTATACACAATTGTTTAAGACTAATGATGGTGCTCTTTAAATACTTACATAGAAATATCTGTAGAATAAAGTACTAACTTAATAAAATAGGTCTAAGTAGCAATATATTCTCATATTAATACATACTTGTTTTCATATATCCTGGAAGAATACAAAATAACTACAATGATCTTTGATATAAGAGTTACACGTGCATGTGGTCTAGTGATAGGAGGATGATTTTGTGATGTTTATTTTGTATTATTTTGAATTTTGAATTCTGAGATAGTATGATACTCCCAAAGCTGCATGTTATCCTGTTATCAGAAACTGCTCTGCTTATATTTTATGATCTGGTTACATTTGTCATAACTATTATTTATTTTTTTACGTTGTTTCTATTTTTTGTAACACAGCCGGCTTCTTTTATAATATAATGAGGATGTCCTTCATACCACACAAATTAATTTACAAGTTCAAATTGTTCGATACCTTCCAATGATGCCTTGTTTTCACATTACTTAAAATATAGCTGTGACAAAGATCCTCAGACCACCGTCATCGAAAATGGCAGAAGTCAGAGGGGCCGGTTTTCATTTGAAGTGTTCCGTTTTGTGAAACACAAGAATCAGAAAATGTCCACTGTCTTCCTGCACTGCCTCACGAAGCTCTGCAGAGCTGATGACTGTCCCCTCCTCATGCCTGTATGTTTATACGCAATTTTATTTTTAACTCTCTGAATTAATCTAAGCTGAAAGACTAACAGATCTCAGGAAAGTCGTAGACCAGGGTGAACTATGACAGACTGTTCATCCAGGAAGGATTTATCGAATGTTTACTTTGTGCCAAAATGAGGAAGAAGTGATGACGCTATCATGGATTTGAAATCAATTACAGTAGTAGCAAAGGCAGAGCAGTTCCTGGGCTTAGCAAGGGCAGTGATTGTCATTTGAGAAAGGAGAGGGCCAGATGGGAGGGATAGACAGAGAAGACGGACTGACTTGTGATTTTGATAGACGAACCCCAGAGGGGCAAGGATCAAGTGTAAGAGGCAGGTCCATGCCAAAGCATGTTCCAAAGTTATAGACACATGTTCCAGAAAGATAGAGGGAAGCCCAAGGACGGTTAAGTTCCTCCTAGAAGGTCGATTAATGCCAGGTAGTCCAGTAATCCTGTCAACTAAAAATTAAAGTCCTTGAAAGATCCTGGATCCAATGTGATGCAGCTACCATCATAATATAAACGTAATGAGTAGGGAATTTTTGTAAAAATCAGAACTTTTATTCAGACAGGCTCCCTAAAATTACATTAATATTAACCTGAGAAAAAAATGTAAGCAATTTTCTAAATTTAAATTAACTTTAATATGTTTATATTTATAGCCAATCTATGCATAAATCAAGTTATTTCTTTAACTTTTTGATTTTTCTGGTCTTAACTTACTTCATCAGATGGAGGCAAATGTAGAGGCCACATTACCTTGGATCTGTGCTGACCCACATTTTAGAGAAGGATTTATTAAAGGCTTGAGAGAAATAAACGTAGCAAAGTTTGATAAACATAGCTCATTTTCAGGAGTGCTGTTGAGCTATGTAAACTAATGAGGCAGTGCACGATTACAGCGGGGAGGAAACAAGAAATGTGGTCCAAGCCAGAAGAAACACTATGGCAGTTATATGCAAAGTAATTAAATAAATGCACAGAAGGAAATGAATAAAATTAAACACGTGGTGTGTCTTCCAAAAGAATCTGCTTTCAAATGGCCATAAAGAAACAATTTTGTGCTGGTGTGGAATTTCATCTGTTTTTATTAACGCCTCAGATTTGTGGCAACAGAAAAAGGAGAGACGCGGGGAGCAGGACAACCTGGGTTCCTCAGAGCACTTCCGGAAACGCGGTGCTTTCTGCTGGCCCCATCATCACCAGGAGTGGTAAGAAAGCTCTTCCTTCTGTATGTAGCAGAATAGGAATCCAAAAAATGGCCAGCTACTTGGCCTCTAAGGCGAAATGCAGGTTTCTAAAGAGCACAAGTCAGCAATGAGATTGGTGAACAATTTCAATACCATAGCAGTTTCTGTTTACTCAGTGTTTACACCAGAGGCAATGTGTTTTTCCTACATGCCATCGGTTTACATGCCCCGCCCCCTGCAAATGTTTCATGCTGTGCCTCCAATTTACATTTCCTGCTTATTTTCTTCCCATTATGGCATATCTATATGGCTTGTATCAACTATTTCCCTTGTTATCTAGTTTTTATTCAACTTGGCCAGCAGGAGGTACTGTCAGAAGCCACGCAGAAGATCCTGTAAAATAGTTTCCTTAGGGCTGAAGAGATAGCTAAGCAATTAAGAGCCCTTGGTGCTCCTGCAGAGTACCCAAGTTTGACTCCCAGTTCCCATAAAGGTTCACAATCTCTTGTAACTGCAGATCCAGTTACAGGATGTCTCTGACCTCTGATAGTACTAGCACTCACCTGTGCACACATGTGGCATGTGCACATATAGACAATTATAAATAAAAGGATAGGATCTTAAAAAAACAAAAAACAAAAAACAAAACAGCAACACTTTTGTTTCTAAAGTTACACTCTCTGGAAACCTTTTCTTAACATACTGCTCAAGAAACACGCTTTGTCTTGTGAACTCTCTACATTGTTGAGTTAAAAGATTTGAGCTTCATTGCTTCCTTCACTACCGAGTGAGCACATTCACATGCAGACATTTATATGAGCAGATGGACACAGGGTCAATACACATATATTCTCATGGATACAAATATTTTTTTCACACATGTTTATCCACAAAGCCACACAGATGTAACAAAGGGATAGATATGGATTTAATTCTGTGTGAAGCTAGAAGCTACCATAATTAGCTGGATAAAAGAGACATATGGTGAAGCTAGATACACTGATTTTAGGTTTAGGTTTTATTCTAAAAAGCCATATGACTATTAATAACTGCATTTATTTAACATATGATTAAAATACAGAGTTTTTAAAGGTAGGTTACAAGATTCCTTATAATGTAGTTGCTAAATGTTCCCAAAATTAAAGAGAACAATTTTGGTTTATATGCTAATAATGTTTTCTCAATTTTGTATTAGCTGTAAGGCTGTTATTATTTTTCAATTAAATTGTCTTTACCTTTTTGCCAGTCAGCTATCTAATAGTAAAAAAGAAGTTTGCCTGAGATACATAAATAATTAAGTAAAAGAGTACTTTTAGCCTGCAAAATGCATGAAATTGAGTTAATTATTCACTTCCTGGTGTTTATATAAGCATATCATTATTGAAAAGGAAGCTAATAGGACTTTTAAATAATGCAGAAAATTATTAAATATAAAATTTTAAACTTAGTCTCTACTCTGAATTAGTCTGAACGGTTTAAAAATGATTATTTTGGGTTTTGTGAAAGACCCAAGTCTTGTCCTTATCAGTTATAAGAAATTGCTGATGGAATTACATTGGATGGAAATCTAATTCTTATTTTTAGAAATTAAGAATGCCTCAGGGCAGGCAAAACAAAACATTATAGATACAGATAGATAGATGATATATATATATATATATATATATATATATATATAATCACTTTTCTATTAGTACAGAGCTTTAAAAGAGACATCTGTGCTCATCTTGGATAGATGCTTTAGTTAGTAACCCTGCGTCCTTCATGCCCAGCCCAAGAAAATCTAAACATCATAAATTTTAAATGTTTTGTTAGTGAATATAACTTTCAAAAGTCCAAAAACATTTAAGACATTCAAACCTTACCAAAGCTAGCTATTCAGGCTTCTAGATTTCAACAACCCCATGCCTAGATCTCTAAAATATCTCTTATTTTAAAAATATTTTTTTGAGTGTAAGACTCTCTGTGAGTGTATAACACATATGTGTGAGGCCAGAAAAGAACATCAGATTCCTCTGGAGCTGAAGTCACAGGTGATTATGAGCCACTTGACATGAGTGTTGGGAACCCAACTTGGATGCTCTGAGAGAGCAACAGGTACTCTTATCTGATGTGCAATCTGTCCAGCCACCAAAGTATCTATTCTTGAGGCATGAGAGACCTAGCAGAGTGTCTCTGCTATCACACTCAGAGTTTCTCCTTTCTGGTTTATGAACTGTTTCCATCTCAAGCAGGTCCCTAATGTGACACCTGAGAAGTTAGCTCTGACAAAGCCTGAAGGATCATTTTCAGATATCTGAGACACTTTTGCATCTTTCTCTCTCACTTTACCTCATTTTAGTTTGCTATTATCTTGGTAAGTAGTGGGAGGTTATAGCTTCATTGTTTACAGTTTCGTATATCAACATTGTAATAATACATAATCCATGCACTTTTAAAAACTCCACAAGAATACAAAATTCAAGCTGTGTCTACCCTTGACCAATTTCATATCAATGTCCTATTTGGCTTCCTGGTTTTCCCTTTTTCTTTGTCTCCCCTTAAGTTTTGCTTGAGGCATTTAACATTTATCTCTCCAGGTCCAATGTTGGGTTTTCTGAAGATAAATTCAGTTGGGGGTTGGTTTGCTTCTGCAAAGTCCTGATCCTTGAAAGTTTTGTTCAGTTTTCTTAGTCACTCCCTGACCCGAGATGTCTAGTTTGGGTCAAGTCGACTAAGTTAAAAATTATTGGAAATACTATTTTGTTTTGCTTCTTATTGAAATAAAATCTGCTTTGGTTATTTTTGCTTGATAATATTAACCTTTTTGTTAGCTGATTTATGAAAATGTTCATATTTTTTGAAATGTAAAATCTTCAAAGTTTCTTCATACTTACTAAAGCTTCCAAATGTACTAAAGCTTCCAAAAACTGGGACACAATAACAATTATTTTGTTAATATAAATTGTTATGAATAATCCAAAGCCAACTCTTGTTCAAGTAATATCATTCAGTTTTATGGGTAGTTAAGAATTCATTAGAGCACATAAGAATTCATAAGAGCACGCATATTTCGTCTCTATACAGAATAGACACTCTGCTGCAAACTAACCCATCTTGCTACCCTTTAAGGATTCTAGAGTTCAGGGCTAGATTACTAACAATGAATTTTCAAATTTTTTAAATTTTTTAAAAATTCAGTGCTTTTTTAAAAAATATAAAATAAAGGGTTTGTTTTACAGAATAGGTAATTTAAGTATGGTAGAGATAAGGGAAATATTTATTCTGTATATATCTTCCCAGTGAGTGATGTTTATATTTTCCATTTAGTACAGCTTTTTAGAAGAGAGTAAAACACAGAGTGGCAATGTATATACCATTTCTGGCTTAAACAGCTGTGATACTGTTACTGGGTTGCCTCTCACTTGTGAATCCTCAGACAGCTGTTAATTTTTTTTTTGAGGTGCTCACTTAGTTTAATATTCATATTTATCTAATTCCTTAAGGCTTCATGTTTTTCTTTAAGCATAAATGTACACATCACACCAAAAAGGACTGGGGGAGACACAGAAGTGGGTGGTGATCTAACACTCCAGGAAAACATCTGCTTTCTCTTTGGGGATAGACACAAGTTTTTTTTTTTTTTTTTATTGTTGTGTGTGTGTGTGTGTGTGTGTGTGTTTATTACAACAGCACAATAATTAGAGCATATCAGCAACAACAGATAGAAAGTCAATTCTCTATCAGAATCTATTATTCAAATGCAATTTTAAATTGTATTTAAACAGTATGTGACTTGATTTCAGTTATATGACAGCAGTCCAATGCTTTCAACTTTTCTGCTCTACAATCTAGAACCTGGAATTAGTGTTTTCATTTGACATGAGGGGTTTGGTTCTAACACACAGGGGTGTATTGTCTACAGAAGAGTGTTCGGGGAGTATCCAGAGTTTTTTTTTTTATTAGAGGTAGGTAGTAGGAATGCAGATGGTCTGATATTCTTTTAGCCTCTGGATATAGAAAATGGTATATGGTATGTGTATGGTGGAGAAGTTATCTAGCCATAGTATCTCTGCCTTATTGAAGACACTTCATAGAAATGAGTTTTCTATTGAAAACAACCTTAAGGTAATTAAATGTACTCCCAAAGAATGTTTACAAAGGATTTCAGCTTACCTAATTCACAGGACATGGATACTATTTGATGAACTGCCACAGTACATGCATCCTATTTATTTCCACAAGAAAGGAAGTACCTTTATAGAGAGATGTCAGAAGGAGGTTAGGATGTTCTTGTGAGTGTTATTTTTCTTTTTCTGTCCTATTTCAGTGCACTGCACATTTTAAATTGTCCTTTGAATAAGTATCAATGCACATTGTAAAGTATCTCTCAAATGAGTGCCTATGCACATTGTAAAGAGTTCCCTGAGTGGAAGACACATTAGTTCTGAAATCTGTATTTCAAAACCTGATAACAGAACTGTATTTTTGCTATCAATCAAGTGTATTAAAAGAAACAGAATCAGATACTTTATAATATTGCCCGAGAGCCAAATATAGAAAATACTTTTGTTTAAGGAGATTAATATTTCAGGCTAAAAAATATTTTCTATACTCAGTCAGTTTACATTATGTTAGAAAAAAGACACCAAACTGGAGTTTTGGTTTTAGTATGTCTAGTTTACCATAGAGGTAATGGCACAGGAAAATTTTTTCAGCTATATAAGGGAGGCAGCAATAGTATCTAAACCACACAATTATCATGAGTGTTAAATATGACCACACATAAAATGACACTTTGTGAACTGAATGGTGTTACACAATTAACATGTTAAACATGCATTAATTATAAATTTGTGTATAATATGTAGTCAATTGCAAATAACTTATGACTTAAATAACAACCACACACACACATGTACATGTTAACATGAATATAAAATATACTCTACTTGCTGGGTTAAAGGTTAATTTTAACATGATAGCAAATATGTCAATAAGAATGGGGGAAACTAAGAAAGTAAGCATATTGCCTCTGTTATGTCCACCAAGAGAAAGTGAAGTTAGCTGCTTCACTATTCACTTAGCAGCTACAAATAGAACTTCAGCTCAAGCTTTGGAGTCCAGTGGCTTCTTGCTTAGTTATTAAGAGTAAATGTATCATGTTGGACCACAGAATGATGTTTTTGTAGATTATGTTAGGCAAATTGACAACACTTAAAATAGAGTGACACTAAATAATGAATATTTCTCTGTAACAAATAACAAATGGCAGGTTATAAGTCCATGAAAAATGTAATAGCTGTTAACAATGACTGTCCTCACTAACCTGGCAGACAGAAAATGAAACAACATGGACAGGAAAGAATGCAGTATAGTATATTTTTATTATTTGTAGACTTGAGGATGAAATCTGTTGCACAGGGAATAGAAAATAAGAAACCAGAAAGGTTTGCAGGCTTTCATTTGTGAATTGTCCATGGATCTTTCACAAAGTGTTGGTGAGAAAATAAATAGAGATGGAAGTTCAAAGTTATGGAGTTAGAATACACAAATGCAAGTGTTTGGAGAAACATTTTCACTTGTGTTTTTCTGTTATTTCTCCTCAGATGAGACACCAACCAACAATTCACAGCTCGGTAAGAAAATAGGAAATAAATATATTGTGATATTTCAAAAGGTTTTGGTGATCTTTTATGAAACTGTAGTTGACTGGGGTAATGTTTTTAAACTTGGCTACATTTTAAATTAACAGTTCACAGAGAAATTTTAAACCCATTTGTGATCTGTCTGGTCAATTTTTAGCTTTGATTTTGGGTGGTTTTTCTTGTTTATGGGATACCACACTTCTAATTCATACAATACATTTGGTCTTTGGTTGACATACAGTTAATAGATTACTGCATACTCCAGTGTGATGCTGTGCAATAGGGGTGAGATGGTATTCTGTAGGAGCAAAGTGGGAGGCAGTGAGAGAGTGACATTTTAAAGTCTTTATAACAGTGTATATGACTCTTGCAGGTTCCTTGAGTGTGCCTCCCTTCCAGCTGAATGCCATCACCAGCTCTCTGATATCAGGGATGGTCATTCTGGGAGTCATGAGCTTCTCCCTCCTCTTGTGTTCCCTGGCCCTGCTACACAGAAAGGGATCCAGCAGCTTGGTACTGAATGGTGTACGAAATCCTGTCTTTGAGTAACAATGACTGGTTCTGCTTCCACAAGAAGGCTTCATTGACTATTCCATGTGACTGTGGTCAGAATTCCATCTGAATTGAATACCAGCCACATTTGAGATTCATTTTTTCTTTTTTTAGTTTAGATAGATTTCATGTTGTAGCTCATGAAAGATAAGATAGTGAAAGAATTTTTGATGATATTACTATGTCACCTGTTTAAGTGGCCAACCCTATTTTCCTATCATCAATGGGAACATTGACAATAAATACAAATATTCAGGACATAGATTTTAAAAGGGCAGTCATTTCTCACTTTATTTGTAATTTCTATTGATTGTTGATGTAAGAGGTAAATGTAAACACAGGGGGAAAAGACATGGTTGCATTTTCTGCTAAGCAGTTAAGCCCAATACAATAATATTAAATTGTGAATCTGTTCCAAAAATGGAAGTTACTTTTGTTTTATTCCAGGTAATTCCAGCTTAAGGCTACATTTTAATGGGGCCCTTAAGATTTAACTACTATTTCTATTGACATACCTGTGTCCTGATATTATTCCTGATGATATTTGTCTAAAAAGAAAACACCAAACAAAACTAAAATACTCTTGGTAAATATATTTGTAAAACAAATAGTAAAAGTAGTTGTTAATGTCCAAAAGATAGAGTATCCCTAGCAAATATTCCTTTGGATATAAACAGCTATGAGATTTGGTCCTGGTTCATGTGAGAACATCAGCACAGGCTAGTTCTCCTGTGGTAAACACTCAGATTCTGTCTTGAGCAGTGGGGCACTATGGGAAAGCTATTCTTAATTCAGAAGTTGTTACCTACAAAGAGGACACTGTTAGCACCATACAAGCATGATGCTCCTATAAGGTTTTCTAACAAGTGAGCATGCTTTCTATCCCAGAACAAAAAGGAAATGCAGATTAAGTGAAATTAGTAAAACATTTTAGAAGCTAACATGAAAATATTAGTTTTTATCCTAATCATTTTATGCCATGTGGGGAAATGAATGGTCTAAAGCATTCTTAGATGTCATGCTCAGTATGGAATGAGCAGTAGCTTCCCCTAGTACCAAATAGTGAGAGCATATGATCCTTTAACAGGTTTGCAAAATATTTTTAAAGCCAATTTTCAAGCAATTCATATTAAACACAAAGGCAATAAATAGTCACCATGATTTTTTTAATGTTCAAATTATTTCCACAATTGCACAACTGAACAAGTAAAAGAATTCAATGACAAACACCAAAGCCTGGTGTATGAAACTACTGGTAATGCTGTGCTGTAATAACTGTAGAAATTTGATGTCACAACTATCATTTGTGACCCATTATTCAGGACAGTTTTAATATGCAATATGTAAATCAATATTCAGTTTTAGATTTGCTTCAAGTGGCATATGTACACTGCAAATCAATATAATAATTAAATCATTCACCAAGTTAAAGGACCATCCTTTCTCCAATTTGCTTAAATATTTCAGGAGCAAGTATTTATATCACAATAACTAGCTGTATAATTACCTCAACTTTTATATTTCAATGTGGGAGGCACAAAGTGAAATAGGATCAGGAAAAACAAATCCTAGATAATTTCTTCAATTTTAAACAAAATTAAATTACTTAAAAAGTAATCTCATCTTTGATTCTGTCCTCCATCTGTGTTAACATGATTAACTGACTATCACTTTGTATGACCCTTTGTGTGCACAGACAGTACTGAAATACGGTGACGAATCCATCTTAGATGCCTAGGGTAAATAGGTGTTGAAGCTTCAGCTCTAAAAATTGGACAGTAGACCATTGAAGCTGGTTTTTGTTTTTAGATGGCTAGGAGTGCTTAGCTTGGATGCATTGTTTCAGATTTGACCTTTGAATCTTACGCTTATTTTCATAGAACTGAATCATCAACACACTTTGTTTTGGAAACAACTTAAGTCTCACTTACCTTTTGCTGTCCTTTGAACATGAATGAGAAAAGAAGAGCTATAAAGCAATTAGCAAGGCTTACTTCGTTCACTTTTCCCTCATAATCCCTAAACTGTAGGTTCTGTTTAGTTACCCTGAATTTTTTATTTGGTTATTGTAGTGGAAAGACATTACAAATATGTGCAAATGTCTTTTCAGTTTTAATACCTCAAACTGTTTTTTTTTTGTCTTTCAGAGTACCAGGGGTTAATAAAATAATTATAAATGCATATTTTGAAAATATTACTTGTTTATTTAAGATGTTATTTCTTTTTTTCTACTCTCTATATCCTTATTTTTTCATAAATGCCAACAGTGACTCTACAATGAACTTCAACATGGAAGGTAGGTAATGTCTATATCAGATGAAGTCTGACTAAGTAGCATTCAGCTTCTTTGTTTGGAGCTGATTCAGGAACCATCACTAACTTTCATTCAGGATGGATCTACCCTTTACCTGGAACTTGAACTTTGACTAAAATGGACTTTTATACTTTGGTGGGTATAGTAAAAGCTAAAATAAAGAGTTCAGCTTCTGTGTAGTTACAGATCCAAAAGTTCTGGCTGTTATCCATCCAAGGTGAGGTGGGAAGCAAAATAGAATTGAAGAGAACTCCTTTTCAGGACTCAGGGAGAATCCAGTCTTTCTGAGCATGGTGTGGAATTCTCCAGTCCCAGGAATTAGCTTAGGGAGCACCACTGTTATGAGGGTTCTTGGGGGAACTGTAGAACATGTAGCATCACTCTGTGTAGCCTATTAGTCAGAAGCCAGAGCAGTGCAGAAGTTCATGGGCAGTACCTGCTACAAAGATATATAAAGCATAGCTTCTTGAATTCTCACAGTACTTGTTTGGAAAGAATTATGAGAGAATGGAGAATCTAAACATAGATACTCTTATTTCATATTTATAAGTAAAAAAATAATCTGACCATAGTTGCTTTTGGCAATAAAACTGTCCAATTATTTGCAAGTGGGGAAACCTTTAATGCAAACTGAACCAATTTATACTTTGGAAAAATAACTTTAGGTCTTAGTTAGTAAACAAAATAAATACATGAATAAGTTGAAATATTCCTCAGAATTCTGCAGGAAAGAAGAAACAGTAACATATAGTCTATAAATTATGTTGCATAATAGCAGTATTTATATACAAAATAGAAATTAATATGATATATATTTATAATAGAAAGTTATATAAAAAAAGAATTGACATACACTTGTGGAGTCTGAGCAAGTTCAAAGCCTGCTGTATGGAAGATGAGTTCCAGGAGACTGACTGTATGGTTGCAAACAGAAAACATAATCCAGACCCAGGAAGAATCAATGTCTCACTTCAAGTCAAAGGCAAGATAGAAATAATGTCAAAGCTTGAAAGACAGTAAAGAAGGAGATTTTCCTCCTGCTTTTTGTTCTAGTCAGGCTCTGACCTGATTAAATGTTTCACATTAGCTAGAAACAAAAATCCCCAGTAAGACTGGAATATTAGGGAATGAATGCATAACACATATTAGGAAACTTAACAATACTATTAAAGTAGTTTAAAATACTTACTATCTAGATAAAACAAATCATAAATTAGTTCTAGGTGGATACAGAACTAGAATTGTTGATAGCTTGTACTACAAGACACAGCCCATCTCTGGCATGGGCTCAGGATAAATGAAAACTAGATAAGATGTTATATTTTTATGTTTGTGACCATGCCTTGCCTGACAGCTTTTGGGCAAGCTGTATTAGAATGCAATTCTGAGTAATACAAGAGAAATAGAATAGGCTTGACTAATGCACTTTTCAGAATCAGCAAGAAAAGTCTTGGTTTGGACTGGTAGTGGGGTTGTGCTTATTTGTACTAGACAGTAAACATCTGTGAATATAGTCTTCATTTTTAAGCCTCTATGAAGGGAGGGAACTTGAGAACTATAATTGTAATCTCCAATTCCAATTCTTGTTCTTCAACAATCTCAATATTTCTTTCTTTACCTACATTACAAACATGACTATCTCAATTCCCCCTTTCATTTTTTATAAAGAAGAGACCAACACTGCTGTGGTATATAGCTACAGTCAAAAACTGTGGGGTCCATGTTTTGAGATTCAGTTTCATTAGTGGCAAAGCCATGTTAGCATTGCACAAGACAGAATCCATTTCTAAGTCTCCTTGCTTGTTAATCAACCAAGTAAATCCTGGGTGATCTGAATCAAGGGTGTGTAGGTCATGCAGCCATTTCTTCTTTCCTATGTAGCTTTGCACCTGTGTATTTAAAGCTGCAAACAATTGCCTAACATGACAATTTACCTTAGAGAAAATCATATTTTTAGTAACTTTTACTTTTGGTAATTAGAATCATTTTATTATTTAAAAGATGTAACTTGTTACCATGGAGGTATAATAGACAGAGAATAAAATAGCTTGTATTTTTTAAAGAAATTGAGCCCATTTGAAATTTAAAACGATGAAGTATATATCCTTAGGTATCTCACTTGAGCCACTGAGTACAGTGTGGAGCAAAACTGACTCTCTCATTTTAGTTTTCTTAAATGTTTTTGTTCCTTTCAGTTTGTCAATGGAATATACACATGCACACGCATGTATGCGCACATGCACACACACATCTATATACAGTTTCTTAAATTGTGTCTCTACAGCTCTAACACAATTTCCTTTAAAAATATAACAAATAACATGCTTAAATCAATAGAATGGTATGGTTATTTGATTAATAAACTGTTGTAGAAGATCTTTTCTAGACTAAAACAGTGTGTACTCATTTGATATTACATTCACAGTTCATCTATGAAGAAATTGGCCTTCTATTGCCCCACAGGCTTCCAAATCCATTACTGATCTCTCTAGGTTGGTATTGTTACCATCCTAGAGGATCTCTCCCCAGTCTCTTTCCCACTTTCTTTGTACTTATACATTGTATTGAATATTAATGTTTCTTATAGATTGCCAAAGAATATTAACTTACAATTCCCAAATTTCCCAACTTTGTGGGTTTAAGAGAGAAAAGAACTAAAAAACATGAGTAGGCTACACTAAGTTTTTGAAAGCTTCATCATTGTGGATATCAATTCTGCCTTTATAAGCCTTGGAATAAAAAAAACAACCAAACACTAACAACCAAACCAAACCAACAAAATAGGGTTGAAATCTAATACTTATTAACTAGAAGAAAATGTCTTTCTTAAAATAAAAATTCCACATTAAAATGAAATTATACATTTCTTTCTTGTATGCTTGTTCTATCTGTATAGAATTTGTTGAGTTGAAAGGATTTTATGTCTGGTAGATATGTTGTGTTGGTTTTTATTTATTTGCAAGATTTTAATAATAAATATGGTGAAATTAAAAATAAACGTACATTTCCAAATTATATCTTTGATATTATATGGTGACAGTAGTGAAATAGCCTCATAAGATGCAAGTGTTATTTCACATTTTATACACTTGATTTTAAGAAAATTATGAAGCAAAAGTAATCACTTAGCTTTCTCTATTACATTAACAATACCTTTAGATCTATATGTAATATGAGGGAGAAAAAGTATAATAAAATATTTACTATTTATAGAATCATTTATATAGTATATCTTATAGTGATGATTTCATAGCAGAAATGTTGCTAGGGAGTAATTTAAAGCACATTTTTATTTGCATATATTTGAAGGGTTATCTGTCTTCCAGGCTTGATTCATTAATTAATTCACCTTTTGGAGTTAAATATTAAGTATTTTTCATTACCAAATTTGTATTCATTAGTTGAAACAAATATTTTTTATATATGCCAATACTTGTGAAAGATGAAGATTGATTAGGTATTATTGATTAACATGGTTTAATAGATATTGTACCATTAACAGATGCCAAATCTACGCCAAATTGGATTTATTACATAGTGGCATTACTATAGATACTACTATTGTATGTTGGATGACTGTGTTAGGTTTTTTAATGCTTTTGCACAGTTTAATTGTGTGTGTATGCCATATAAGTCAAAGTACTAACAATTCTCTATGATGGGGACATCAAGGTGGTTCACTTGCAACCAAGCTTTACTATCTGAGTTTGATTCACACAAGTCACTATATCAAGTACCTCATTTTGTCCTCTGAGTGCACTTGCATCTTAGCAGTCATGTGTATATATGCATAGAAACACATAATGAAAATATTTTTAAATAATGCATATGAATAATGAGATGCTATATATTAGAAACAATGCCACTGAATATTATATATACCATTGAAAGAACAATGTCAAGCGAAAGTTCTGGGTAATAGCCAGACTATTGTAATACTACATATTGTCTTTTCTTTTTTATATTTTTTCTTTTATTTCATTATAAAATTTGTACATTTCTACTGTCTAGAATTACATTCCGTTGCACACATTCGTTATATGACTAATAGAGTTTTGACATAACTCCCAGGGGCAGGCACAGCAGTCAGCTCCACATAGCTTTCAGGTTGAGCCTCTTTGTTCTCCCTGCTCCTGAACTGCAGTCCTTGTTCTATGATTCAAAATGGAGAAAAGTTAAAAAAAGGAGATGTGGAACATGTGTAGTTTGAAAGGGCTTTGGCAGCTCCTGCAGGGCACTTTCACTGCACAGTGGGGTAAAATCTAATCATTCTACTCCACCAGCAAGAAGACCTGGGAAATGTAGTCTTTACTGAACATTTATTGAGGACCAGCCAATTTGAGGACCCAATTTATATATGTCATCATTTACTCACACTTCATCTTAGTTATTGTATGGTAGTTTTATGTGATATAATAATACCATAAACCCCTCAGAAAATTAATTAGAAAAGACATTTTATCAACTATAAAACACTTGTGCTGTAATTTTAAAAAAAAAATAAAAACAGGATACATACACAATCATAATCTGAGCTCAAATAGAAAAAGACAAGAATGAAGGTGATAGAAATAATTATGACCAAGGAAAATTGTTTTAATACTACGTCTTCTAAAGCTGTTGAGAAAATATTCAAGTCATTTAAACAAGAAACCATATTGTAATTGTCTGAAAATTGAGAAACTGGGGAATTATGACTGTATTATTATCATAATTGTTCTAGTTTTCAACTTCATTTAGGTTCACCTACTGGAAAAAAAATGTACTTAGCAGTGTATAAATCAAGAAATCAGATTTCTGAAC
Organism: Sigmodon hispidus; assembly: GCA_004025045.1. Taxonomy (NCBI): domain Eukaryota; kingdom Metazoa; phylum Chordata; class Mammalia; order Rodentia; family Cricetidae; genus Sigmodon; species Sigmodon hispidus. Next base: position 97,146 of record PVIH01005226.1, read on the forward strand.
TTTTTTTTCCTGAAAGGTAGTTTAAACTCACCAGTTTTGTTCATCCTTGAACAACTTTAATATTTCATTCAACACATAAATGATCTACATTGTACTTCAGATTATTCTTCGGCAACATATTGAGCAAATGTGGGAACTCTGGCTCCTTTAACAGCAATGACTGAGGTATTTGACTCACTGTTTTTCATCTATGCATCTGTTTTCCCCATATCACTGGTATTAGGGTCACATGACCAGGCACACACAGAAAATGGACTGTGATCTGGGAAATGGTTGAAAATTGTCATCATCTTTATTATGTCAACAATGAAAATTATATTTGCCTATACTCTCTGGAGCCATTGGCTGAAATGTTTAAAATTATCATCTAGGCATTTTCCCTCTCAAAAATAACAAATTCCTCCATGTTGGAAATTGTAGTTTTTGTTTGTTTGTTTTCAGATAATCTTTGTTCCCATTGTCTTTTAGAGCTGAGAGTAGCTGCATATAATGAATATTGTTTGTACTTAAAAGCAATTTTCAGAATGAGTACAATACCATTGCCTGCTGTTTCTTAAAAAAAAAAAAAAAAAGTAACATGTGGACAAAGTACATCAATTCTTCAGATTATACATTTACTTCAACAGGACCCATTTCTTAAAGTAAACATGTAACTATTTCCTATGCATTTCACCTCACTTCATGTCCACATCAAGTGGGTGCCTTGGACTCCACTGTAAACACAGCTGTAGTTTCCCACCATTGTGATGTAAGCATCATTCCTGCCAGGCAGAGAAAGGTGGTAGTGACATCAGCTTCTTCATTAATTTCTCCTCAGGTCAGGGTATTTACTCAAATTAATAGCCAATAGCAGTATCTGCATTAGTATCCTACTGGGTTAGAATAAACTTGGGAAGGTAGCATAGCTTTTTAAGTTTCCAAATGTACAGATCTAAAGAACAATCACGTTCTTCCTCGGTTGAAAAATCATCATTCTCCCCTTCACATGGGATAAGAGAACCACAGAGCCAAGGATAGCACACCAGTGTATTTATCTTTGGCTCTTTATTCAGAATTACTTTTTTCAATATCTAAGCTCTGTGCTAACTCTAAATGGAAGATAGAAAGCAAAGAATGACATGCTGCTTTAAATGGAGATGGAAGATAAGATGTTGAGACTAAAATTTAAAAAACACACTAAGACACATTCATTCTGCTCTTACATTTAAATAATGTTCACATTAAATAATTGTTCCAAAGGAACTGTCAGAGTGAAATCGTCCATTGTCGATATGCCTATCTCAGTTCTGACAGCTCTAAAAGACTCAAGTTTACACTGAAGCCATAAAAATTACTTTTTTAAAAAGTTATTTGCAAAACCTTATTTCTGTCTGATTATTGACAGGTAAATGAACAAGTTCTACAATATTGAAAAAGGGAAGCCTCTTAGATTATATTGGTTCTTTAGCATATGTCCCAGGAGTTTAAAATTAGTACTATATATATATATATATATATATATATATATATATATATATATATGCATAATCTACAAAGCTATGGACATTATTGTTTTTAACTTTCATTTTATTTGACATTAATGTCTGGCTTTCTAAGCTCAGGAAAATATGGAACTCATTATGGAATATGTCGACTCTGCAAATCATGCTAGGATCTTTCTGACTTTCTGGAGGCCCTGATATGCTGGAAGTCAAGAAACTGAACACTTGTTTAAGAGGCTCATTGTTCACTTCTGATGAATATTGGTTTGAAATAAAGAGAAGTGAATAGAAACTTACAATGATTTTAGGGCCTGGCTGAACATGGTGACTCACACCTGTCATCCCACTATTTGATTTGCATGAGAACATCTGCAAGCCTGAGGGCAGCCTCATCAGTATAGCAAATTTCCTGTCATCCAGGGATACACAAGGAGTCTTGGTTTCAAATAAAATGTATCCTCTCTTGTACTACAGTCTTTAGTAATTCTCAAGTGTATGCTCATGATTGATACCCTTACTATATCAGAGTATGGGTCAGAAATCCAATGCAGGAATCCCATATTTTCTGCTTAATATTTTTTCAGTTGATTCTCCTAGCCTCTAAGAAATGTAGTCACTCTTTTTTGGTCAAATTAATTTAAGTTATGTTCAAAGTATCTTTTCGTTATTCAATTAAAGCTGTTTGGAGCATGCCTAGAACATTCTTGTTTATCATTTTATAATACAAACAGAACATGCTCCAGGTCCTGCCTGCCATTTCAGCCTTTCACATTATATGTACCTTGTTACTGAGCAAAGCATGCCTTTCTATCTTACATCATTTACTTTAAACTTAGCCTACTCAGGGAACACAGTTAATCAGACATTCTTAGGAAGATGCCTGTCTTCAAAGTGTTTTCCTGTGTGGTTACACATAGACTTCTTACTTGAAAATTCTTGACTTCACTTCCTTTGATGGGAAGACATTGCTTTGGCAATAACTCCCATGTTTTCACTACCTGAAGCAAGTAAGAAGTTGTTTTCTGTTCTTATCTCTTCGTCATCTTTATTTTGCCTGTACAATCACCAAAACATGATCCATCTGTGTTCAATCGCAATTCTATTGTCTGCCAGAACTTGCAGAGCAATTTCTAAAATAAGAATAGCATTAACTTCAGAAAGCTGAAAGAGAGAACCATAGGTACACACCATCTGTGTGTCCCCAAGGAGATAGAAAGCTGTATTTGCCCATTCTCTAAAATGGAACTATGTCTTCATTATGAAATCAGCCCACTGTATTTTTCATAGAATTTTCACCTTATTGATTACAGTAACCTTTGGTTTCTTGGTCACTAGGGATGTTTCACTTAATCTGGTAGGATGAGAGTGTTCTCTTTCAGTTCCTTACTTATTCTTAGAGGTCACAATACACACATTGGGTTAAAGGAATCAACTTCTCAGATTAGGAAAGCCACTGATCAAAATGCAAATACTTGAATTCTTCAGTTCTCTAGCACATGACTTAGAGACCCAAATTTCTGCTGACAATGAAAAAATTTAGTTGTCTAGATTGTGTAGGGTTGACTTCTAACAATATCATATATGATAAGTATAGATTGTAAATTTAGAACTGGAAATGGTTTGCATCACATTTTTGTCATTTGTTAGTTGCATGATCTTGAGAAAGTTAGAAAGCCTGTTTGAAATAAAATGTTCTTATCCTGAGTGAAAGTTTCCCAACAACATTTGGGGCTAATAAGAGAGCTAAATACAATCAATGGAAGATTAAGTCCTTGCATATGGTAGATAGCAATCTTACACTTGTTAATCTCCTCTTATCCTCTTTCTATTGCACATTTTCTCCATCACTGTTGTGACATTAAATTTTATGTGGAGTCATAAGCAGTTCTAAGACCTGGGATGTGGTGTCAGCCTACCACAGTTTAGATTCTGACTGAGGCATATCTTATATCTTTTATTTTTGTATACCATGTGAAAATATAGTAGTATTTTTACTGCTTAACTTTGCAATGTCTTTAATAATATGAATTGCTTTACCAAGAGACCAGAACATTGCCTAGATGCAATGAAGATGAGTTGTTATTGCTACCTCCATTTGTAGACTCTGTTACTACTTCCCTTTCCTACCCTATTTTACTTACTATGCTCTTGAACATTGTCCACTGGTGGAAAAATTCACACATTAATTTATTCACTGAACAAGTATTTTTGTAAACATATAATGTGAGAGGCCTTGGGCATAGACACACCCCATGCTTTGTTTATTGAAAGCACAGATTTGTGTTTATATCTTACAGATTCTCAAATCAGGTTCTTATTCTGTAAAATGGAATGTTAGTTTCCTTGGGGCATATGTTCAGTACATAAGATGAGGCAGTGAACATGATTCCAAATGATGAAGTGACAAGCTTTAAGCCAGACAGACCCACTATTGCTCCATCAACACCTTTGAAGATCACATAGTTCCCAATCAAAGTGATAGTAAGAGATTATCTCCCCATAAACCCTGCACATTGTTTTTGCATTTCTCTAGCATCCTTTGCATTCATAATAGAAGGAGGTAAGAAGAAACAAAAACTAACCTCCCAAATGAGAAAATAAAGGGCACATTCACAAAATTCCATTCATTTTTGAGTGCTTAAACTCATGTTTGAGACACTAATACACAGTATTTGGTAGGACCAAAGTTATTTGCTGCAAGGAACATTTTAAACCTCCAATACTTCTGTGGTCTGAACATCTGTGTCCCCTTAAAATTTATGTGATAAATTTTAATCCTGAAGTTAATTTATTATGGGTTGAGTAAGCAATGTCTCCCTTGGACTCACTGTGTTTGAATACACAGCTGCTGGTGCTGTTTGAGAAGGTTCTGGAACCTTACGAGGAAGAGATGTGTTGGAAAAAGTACAACACCAAAGCCTGGGTTTGAGGTATTTGTTGTTTGTTTTTGTCAAGGTATTTTATCACAGGAACAGAAAAAAAAATCAATATAAATAAGAGTAGTGAGATTTTACCAGGTGACTTCCTTGATCTTTATCAGTATATCAGCAAAATTAGAAAATTTTTGCTTTTTTTTTTTTTAATAATAAGGATTGAGCCTGGGGCTTCATACATTCTAAGCAGGTACTGTTTAGCTCAACTAAATTCAGTCAGGAAGATCTGTTATAGAAGAATCCCAAGAAGTATATTAGCCTCTCCAAAAAATGAGAATCAAGGCTGACAGTGCAAAAAGCAAGCAGATTTGCTTTCTCAGACATTGAATTTATACATGCTATGCTCTTTCATACCAGTCTCCAGAAATGTGAGAAATTTATTTCTCTTATTTTTATGACATATAACTTATGGCATTTTTATTGTTGTTGTTCTAGTAGACCAAATAAGCTAATATAGGATTAGATTCTGAAAATAAGAACTTTGTTTTGATCATCAAATTAGGACACTTAAGCTCCAATCTTCTGGAGGATGTATCTAGCTGCTCCTGCACTGAGACGCTTAGCTGCAGGTTACTGCAAAGCCAGTGATGAGAAAACAGATCTGATTATGTTTCAGGGTCATCTTTTCCATCAAAGGGGATGAGAAGGGTTTACATTTGTTTATCTTGCTGCCTCTCGGACCTATTGACACTGAATCCCTTGAAATTACCTGGACCTCTCTGCATGTCCATCAAGCTGAACTCTTTCTCAATGTCACCTGTCATAACTTCATTTCTGATCCTTGACTTGTTCACTTGTATGACAATCTGACTAGCCTTTCATTTGTTTCTGTTTCTTTCAGTTGGTACCCAGTTGGAATCATAAGCTATGATCTGTGGATAAAAAGTGTTACTAATGTTAGAACATTCCTCCTTTGAGTCATTTTTATCATTATTGCCTTTGGACTTTTATGCTAGTCTAGATCCTGTCTCAGTTTCTGTGAAATTAGGTTTTAAATTTTAGATGTACAGTTACCCTTCCACTGTGTGGGGATTCCCCCACACACTGAAACTCCACTTCTCTTAGGACTCAATCTGCTAAGCCTGCTCACAACTTCTCTCTACTTGAACTAAGTGATTAAGACAAGAAATCCTTTCAAAAGGATTCTTCTCAAGCATCTCCAGACAGCAAGTTAAAATACCCTGGCCATTCAAATCATAAACTTATAAGAGGCCAAGCAAAAATATTGTTAATTAAATGTTTAATCTTTATTATAGCTAGCATATTAATTTTAAGTAGTTTAATTTATAGGCTAATACAGCTTTATTTATGTGCAGCATGTATACTTTATAGCATAGAGTACTCTCTTGTATAATCAATGTGTATAAGATATTTATGCTCATTTTATTGGGCTCTGAGCATAATTTTACTATTAAATATATTGAAGAATTTTATGGTTGTTTTTTATAGCATCATTGGCCTAAGCTAGACTTACTTTTATGCCAAGTCTCTTGTCAAGATCAGGGCTCTCAATTTTAACATGGTTTCTATGGTAAAATACATAAATCCTTTATCTTTCATGAACATCTGCCTATCCACAATTTTTAAGAAAGCAAAATGACACAAGCACAGTCTCTTCTCTTCCTCCTTTTGTGTATCTTTTGGAATTATGATTTTCTTGCAATTATGTGGTTACATTATGAATCTTTTAACATGAGCCAAACACACATTTCCTTGGTAATCAAAATCCCCAGGAAACTAGGGATGTTAAAAGGGATTTGTTTATATGCCTGTGTATGTGTTCAACATAAACATATATTATAACTCCTCAAAAATTCTCAGGAAATAATATCACTTAGAAGGAAAGCTATTAACATAAAATTTAAAAATGATTTTTATATTTATCTGATTTATGTATATTTTTTAAAAAAATTATTTATTTTTGTTTTATTTGTGTGTATACAATGGTAATTGGGCAGGTGTCTGCAGACTCCTGAGGAAAGTATATGTTCTACTGGAGTTGGAGTTACAAGTGGAAACTGCCTAATAGAGATGCTGGGAAGTAAACATGGTTCTCCAAAAAAAAAAAAAAAAAAAAAAAAACATAAACCAAAAAAACAAAAACAACAACAACAAAAAAGTAAAAAGAACTCTTAACCACTGGGTCCTAGGTATTTGTCTTCTATTAATTATGTTTTAAACATTCTCCTATCAATGTATTTTAATTTACTGTCATGTTTAGAGATCAAGACCTTGTTTGAATAGTGAAGTCTAGAAACTATCTTGGTGGCCATCTGAAATATGATAGAACCTGACAGGAATGGATGGTGGATGACATCTTCAAACTTTGGACACCTGGTCGTCCAATGAAGAGCAATTCTCTAGGTGTCTTTGGTGTTGGAATTATTAATATACTAGAAAGATTATTGAGCCAACATTAAAACAGCTACTTCCTCTTTGGCAAGTCCTAATTGATCTTCCACCAGAGACCTTATTAATAACTTTATTAATTTTTGTGCAAATAAAAATTATTTTTATACTTATGTGTTAAATAATTTTAGTAAATATTAAAATATTTTTAATAAAACAGTATTATTACATGTACAATACGTATATTATAATAAAATTTTCTGTACTTAGCTTTAGAGTAACATCTTGACCTTAAGTTAAACTAAGAAACAAAATATAACTTGGTAATTTGCTAGTCACTTAAATTTTAAATTTTTACATTGCATTTTGTTCAAGTCCTATACAATAACAAAATCTGAAATAACAAAATCTTGTAAGAAAAAAATATATAGTTATCTTTGCTTGTTATTAAAAGCTTTAAATTTTCTGCAGTTTTTCTTTATCATTATATAAGATGAACATCTTTACAAGTATCATTTATTACTAGTGAAAAGTTATGTAAATTTAGAAACCATTTCATTTAATTCTTGCAATACTAATTTCAATTGAGAGAAAGTAAAACATTTTACAAGATCACAATGAAACTCATATAGCCTCATCATGAGGTTGTCGAGTGCTCTGATTTCAATCCTATTTGACCAATTTAAATGGTGAGATTCTACCCTCCAGCTTTAATCATCATCAATTCTATCAGAGTAGGGTTCCACAACCCCTTGTAGTGAGTTTATTTTCTGCTTAACAAAAGAGACAATATGCTTTAAATAGTTATCTCCCCTATTAGTGCTTTCCTAGGAGAGAAATAATTTTATCACATGCTGTCCTTTGTTCCCTCTCTTACACTTAGACAGATACATAATTTAAGTGGAATCTGTATAAGGATTAGACAAGAGAAAAAAACATTATATTGTTCATTTTGTAAGACAAAACTTCCTATGATTTCTTTAACATTTGTGTTAATGTGACCTTTTCCTTTGAACTAGGAGCCTACATTCTCATAAGGATTTAACTGAAGATCTTTTGATCTTTCTTTTCTTAGCTCTATTACAACTACATCTATTTTTGAAACTGTTATTTTATAACTAAGTGTGATGATGATAAAGAACCAAAGAAAACAATTTTGACTAGTTCTGCTGTGATCTCGGTTATTGTACAGATGGATATCATACAGAATCTGTTGACTCTGTGTACATTTACATTCACACAATAGCACACTGCAGAGAAGGAGACAAGTGAGGTACTCATTCATATGCTGGTTCCAAGCCTTTTGGACAGCTCATTAATTACTCCATGCCACCTCTGGCCTACTCAGTGCACAGTGACCTTCTAACTGGTCTCAGTGGCCTGAGACATTTAAGTTGGGCTTCAGAATTAGCCCCTGGCAGTTTATGCAGCAAAGTTAAAAGTCAGGCACGTTGGAAACCTTTTCTTTGACTTTATCCAATAACTTGGGTGCAAATATTGCTACATGTGAATGAATGATAAAAGGAAAATAGTTTCCTTCACTTAAGTCTTGGGAAATTTTTTAGAATAGTATCTGAAATTGAAAGTGACTCTACCTCAATGCTCCAGGAACTTGGCAGATAAACTTCTCAGTATGTGCAAATCATCTTAATTAGAATAGAATGTGCCTGAAGATCTTCATGTTTTTTTTAAGTGGGCTCAACTGCCATTATTATTAATTCTGACAGCTCCTTAATCATAACTTAAAACAGTGCCTCTCTTGAACCAAATAATAAATAATCTAAAGACTGTCAAATTACATTTTTGGAGATCTGAATATCTAGTAATAGAACATGAAGATACAAACAAAATGCTATATATCTTTACATAGATAGGTGAAGGTATTCATGAAGAGATATCTTTAATGTTTGTCACCAACTATGGTTATAGAGGACTCTACACATAAAGATGTTTGCCATATTTCAGATTCATGCAGATCTTGATGTTGCCACTTACTAAGTGTTTAATCACAAGCAAACTTCTTTATGTTTTCAAGACAAAATTTCCTCACTTATAGCAGAAGAGGATTCATGTGAATTGTGGTCAGGATTTACTGAGGTCATTTGGTATAAATTCTGAGTACAAGGTTTGTCAGTGTGTCACTGGTAACTAAGTTCAGCCACTAGGAATGCAATTTCTGGTCAATTTCTCATTGTTTGTACCTAATAGTAAACAGGCCACTCACATTAGTCCCCCTCTGGCAGTGGTTCTCATGGTTTCTAATGATATGACACTTTAATAGAGTTCCTCCTGTTGTCCTAAACCCCAATCATTAAATTATCTCATTGATACTTCGCAAATGTAATTTTTCTAACATTATTAATTGTAATGTAATATCTGATTCAAAAGACATCTGATGTGTGAGCCCTGTGCAAAGGTCATTTGACCTTCAAAGGGGTTGTAAACCACAGGTTTGATGGTTTACATCTGTGTTTTATTAAATCAGGCCTTAGTCAAATAAAAACATGTTTGAGATGATTTTTTCAGATTTAAATTTTATAAAAATTTTAGTTATTTATATCATTAAAAAGTACCAGAACTCTAGTAATTAATTGGCATCTCTAGCTCTAGGCATTATGAATCTTCATTCATCTTAAATAACATGGCAAGACTTACTTGTTAGAACTATTGCTTTACATTACTTTTCTTCTAAAAACACCTTCTATGCCGCTATAATATGAACACAGAATAGTTCCTTTCTTTAGAACTTTTTCTTCTGATATTGTCTTCATATCTCACCACCCCTTGGCTGTCCTACCCTCTAGAACAATTTCCTCATCTAAATAAATGTACTGTACCTTTTCTTGCCTTGTGGAAGTAGGTAAATATTGATTTTTTTGGTAGGTAAATATTGACTGAGAAAGTTTTCCTATCTTCAACATCTCTACCCTTTCTATCTTTTATAACTCAACCTAAAATTTTTGTTTTGTTTGGGCATCCTGTTCATCTTTCTTCAGCCTCCCTAGTAAAACTCACTTTCTTTCTTGCTTGCTTTCTACTTTTTAAAAATATCCAAGTTTTCTCTTTTTATTTTGTCAATATATTCTGGGCAGCTTAGAAGGAAATGTTTGAATACTCATTTTTGCTCGTCTTCAACAATGATCTGTGATGCATCATTCACAAAGATGGTATTAATGCAGGAGAAAAAATACTTATTTTCTTTTAATGAAGTTGCTAAAACTGAGTTTTCATAAGGAAATAAAAGAAAAAAAGACAGAGGCCAGTTGGATTTTTAAAAGTATTCTGAAATCCAAAAGGGGCAAAGGTTGGCTTTGATGCTCCCCTGCGTTTTTACCCTTCTTCTGTTAGTCTGTACATCCTTTTGATATTTAGCCAGAATTCACTAAAATAAAAATCTTAGGTGAAGCAGAGTGAGAAACAAAATTCTCTTTGTCAAGGTAGACTCAAGCCTTTCTTCTGAGTGTTTTATAAGACCTTTAACAAACCCAACTGTTACTTAGTCACAGAAATGAAGGACACCCATGATGCTCTGATTTGTTAACCTATTGCTAAGACCCTGTATTAACTTGATTTGATCAGTTTGGTATTCAGAGTAATAGGAAAATGGTACTTCATTCCTGATTTTTTTTTTCATGTTTTCAATGTATTTCTACCTCAATATTTTTTGGTTATTTTTAGTTGTAAATTGCTTTTCTTGGGGAGATGTTGAACACTGGAGATTGAGGTAGAAAATGCATGGCATTCACCATCTCCAAGAGGCATGATCATTGTGTTTGTCACCTCTGTCAACTAGGTATTATGGTGAGAGCTACTTTAGATGTCTTGAGTTTTTATCCAACTTTCTGTAAGCAACAATTTACTGTGAAGTATGTGAGTGATGTAGTTCAGAGTGCCATTTAGAAATTACATTGTTGATGGCTAGATACTAATAGAAGACCAGATCCTATTAGAAAGACTGTCAAATCTTTCATAAAGTAATTGACAGGATGGCGTCTCATCATTTTAAAATTTAAAAGCAGCCAACATCATCTGATTTTTAAAATAAATGAGTGAAATTTGTCACTAGCTAATGATGATGAGTCTCATGTCAATGAACAATAGAAACTCGTCATCTTTACTGTGAGAAAAGTATGATTTCAATCACTCTTGATTTGAATCTTGATTTAATCATAAAAATAGATGGGCTGAAGGAAAGATAGTGTATTTATTCTGAAGCCAGTAATTACAAGGAACAAAACAAATGCATGTGCTCTTGGCTGATTGCCTGGCTAACATAGCAAATCAAAGCAGATTCATTGCAGAAACCAAAGGGCCAGTATAAAATTTTAACTCCCCTCTTCTCCTGGCTTTTTTGGTTTCTAAAATGACCCTATGAAGATGATTTTATTCTCTTGACATCACCAGTGGTCAAATAGATGCATGCAGGGAATGCTTTTGTTTCTGTGACTTAAATCATCTGCATTTATTTACAGGTGCATTAGATTAGCTTGCAAGGATTTTCAAATGACTCAGGCTTTTCTATTTTCACATTTCCCACTTGATGTAACAGAGCAAACATATCAGAGCTACATTGGTATTTGTAGGGCATCTACTGTTTCAGACAGATACTGCCTGAAAAACCGCTGCTAGCTATAAAATGAATAAAATATCAATGCTGAGCTGCAACAGGCACAGCAGATGTAACCATTCTTTTTGTAAACTCTGCCCACCAACAGAAGCTATGTGAGAAATTGGCCATGAGCATTCCCAGCCTCATAAACAGGGCTTTAATTAGTACACTGATAAATACTTCAACAACCAGCAGACAGAGTAAGCATCCTGTTGTCTAATTTACAGAACCCTTCTCCTATGCTCTGGCAGGGAGTGATAAACAGTTCTGCTGATACCAAGGACTCATGAAAGAAATAATAACATCAACAAAAATTTATTTAAAAAATAATCTTATTATGCACCAATCCTGGTTCTCTCAGCAAATGTTGGAATTGTATTGACTGGATAATTGCAATTTACCAATACTGTCTCCTGTAGACAATGAGACTGCCCTACTAACATTTGAAGTCTAATGTGCATGTTGCACTGACAGGTCTCCTCTAATTAATGTGATACCGTAGGCTTTTGCAGACTTGAAAATTCGTCCATTTTAAATCAGATACCAAGAGGTAGATTCTATTGATGCATTCCTAGTTGTTCAGTTTCTTTCAAGATGCACAAATAAAATGTCTGGGTACACAGGTTTCTTCAGGCACTATGAAGTTTTGATCAGAATTCAGAAGAGTAGAGAAGTATTTGAAAACTTCTAGTAGACATAATACCAAGTCTTGTGGAGAACTGAAAATCATTAGGCATTCGAACTGCCCCTGTGGTCCAACAAGAACCTTAAAATTTACTTCCATCTCAATTTTACTCTCTCTCTGCAATTCTTTCTCTACATCTGTTTCTACTACTTTTTATATCTTGAGCTATTTTCTGGTTTCCAATTATTTATAGGCATGATTTCTATTTAATAAAAAACTCTCTTTTTTTTCAGTCTGATGCATGAACACTCTGTGCTTTATACCCAAGTTCTTGGGAAACAGTACAATCAGGAAAGATAAGCATGTTCTAGTATGAAGCATTTATGACCATAGAAACTTAAGTTTAGGGCATATGACACAGGCTTTGGATAACATTCTGGGGCTTAGTGTTTTTGTACTATGATGGTTCAAGTGAAATACACTCCCATATATAAAATGGAACTGTGTGTTGGTTCTTTAGAACCATTTCTATGTATAACAAGCATTGAATTGTGTGTACAAAATCCTAGAAACTTGATAAATGACATCAGAGAAAGATATCTATTGAGAAGAAGGAAATAAGAACAGATTTCAAACATTTATAAAAGTAATATTAGCATTCTTTATTTTTTGAAATTGATAAAAATGTGACTTTCAAGGAAGAATATCTCTTTATCTCTTGAAAAAACTGAGGCATTAAAATTGTCACCCCAAAACTCAGTGCAAAAGTACTAAAATGAGAAATGTTGTTTGATGAGATTGAGAGTAGAATTCTTCTTTTTTTTTGTCTTGTCAATCCATAGAAAGTCCTCAGTACACACATTAGAAGGCTGCAGATCTTTTATTTAGTGCTGAAGTAAATCAGTGTGTGGTCCATCATCTCATATTCTCACTACCCTGAACTGCTTTATGAGGAGCAAGCTTAAGCATTCAAGAAAACATTTCCCCCACTTCTAGGTTCTGTATTTTATTAGAGCACGCTAAGCAGCCCTCATGAAAGTACTCTGGTACTCTATGTTTCACATGATTGTTATTCCACTTATAAGCCTCAATGAACAGATCACAGAACAACCACAGGGTTCCCTCAAGATATTGACAAATGATTTAAACAACTGCTTTTTTTCCCTGGATCTTAGTTCCCAAACTTCATCTTATTTACATAATAATAAAAGCACTTCTTCTGGCCATTTTACCATTTTTAGGAGATTGATTCTTATCATTAATTAAAGCAATAATTCCAGTCACAATTGTCACTCTCAACTTCAACTGAATTTAAGGAGTATATGTAAGATCCAGGTCTAAAGCAGGAATCAGCACATGGTAATGAGCATGTGGCCTCTCCTGAGTCCCCTTTAATTACAGACATTATGATTTATGTGCTTTTGATTGCAATCTTATGATTTTATTTTTCCATAAGGAATATAACTAGGGCAACACACTAAACAAACCATTTGGAATGCAAGAAATTAAATGAAGCTGAAGAATCCTGGAGTGTAATTAATGTCTACTTAGATACTCCATATTTTAAAGTATTAGGCTTATACAATACTGTCTCCCAGGGCCACTCTTGTTCACCCCTGTGGCAATTTATCTTTCTATTGACTCTTTTCTTAAGAAAACAAATTAGTATTTTTACTGGGTTTAGGGGATATTGTTTCAGAGTAAAGACAAAAGCACTATCCAGTTACTTGCTAACACCTCAGGTGAGGTAGAAGAGAGTGTGGTTTCCTGGATGGATAAAGAAGGCAGTGTAGAGTTCTGTAGCAAAGGAAAGATAAATACTCTAAATCTTTTAGAAAAGAAAACAAAATCCTTTTACCAATCAAATGGCCACTCCATCCAGAGGAAGAGTTTGAAATACTTTCAGAACCACAATCAACCAGTAACAGTAAACTCCTGGATTCAAAGATGTTTTTGATATTCAGGGTCCTGTAGTAATCCACACATCTTAGTTTGGCTCCACTTGTTCTTGAATTCTCTGTATGTTATGGCCAGCAATCACCTAATATGTTTTGCCTGTCAAACTTTTATGCAATTGGTAATGATCCTTCTAGAATGGTTTCTGTGGCCAATGAAGCTTTCACCCATAAACCAGAGACTCAGGAAGGAAATGGGGAATGGGCAAGGCATTTCTGTTTGCATTTGTATTCATTTGTATACAGACCCATAATTCCTAATGGTGCATCCTTTCATTCTCTAAATGTCACTCTTAAATGCTACGGTAATGCATATAGTTCTGAATAACATTAAGACATTAAAAACCCTCTTGTCCTTGTCATATCTTGGAATTTGATTACAATGACTACAGACAGCTGAGAACAATAAAATAGGTTTGGAAATATCAGATTTTGAGGTTAACCCTCTCCCTACCTCCATTCTTACCTGCATAGTCAAGAAATCAGTGTTTGCCTGTGAAGGGACAGATGTGAGAATGGTCAGTAGATCCCTGTTGTGAGAAATCTATGAAACAAGAAGGCAACAAATCAGATTGAATTTTGTTGTCAAGATCTCTCAAAGTGAATCTCTGAATACACTTTGAATGGATTGGCTTACGGTTCTGAGAGTTAGACTAGAAACAATGAGGGGGCACATATAAGCCATTACTAGATTCCCAGTGCTTTGCCAGCTTTTTCAAGATACATTCACTGTGCTAGTGCAGCAGTTCTATAGTTGAACAAGGACATTTGATCCAGGCAGTGGGAAACAAAGACCCTTTGACTCTGTTTGTCTATGATCATGGACCTAGCTGGGCTAGGTTTCTATTCCCACATACCTATGAACATCTGATTTTTGACAAAGAGGTCAAAAATATTCAATGGAAAAAAATAGAATCTTCAACAAATTGTATTGGCATAACTGGATGGCAGTGTTAAAAATGCAAATAGATTCAATCCTATCATCCTGCACAAAACTCAAATCCAAGTGAATCAAAGACCTCAACATATCAACTCAGATATGCTGAACTTGATAGAAAAGAAAGTTGGAAATACCCTCCAGTGCATTGGCACAAGTGACCAACAACCCGATTAAAAAATGGGATTCAGAACTAAAAAGGGAATTCTCAGCAGAAGAATTACAAATGACTGAAAGGCACTTGAAAAAAGTACACAACATCTTTAGCCATCAGAGAAATGCAAATTAAAACAACTTTGAGATACCACCTTACACCTGTCAGATTGGCTAAGATCAAAAACACAGATGATAGCCTATGATGGAGAGGATACAGAATAAGGAAACACTCCTTCATTGTTGGTGGGAATGTAAACATGTTCAGCCATGCTGGAATACAGTATGGAGGTTTCTCAGAAATCTGGGAAACAATCTCCCCAAGGATCCAGCAATACCACTACTGGGCATATACCCTAAAGATAGACATTTGTACCCCAAAACCATTAGGTCAACTATATTCATAGCAGCATTATTCATAATAGTAAGAACCTGGAAACAACCTAGATGTTTCTTAACTGAGGAATGAATTAACAAACTGTGGTACATTACACAATGGAGTACTACTCATCAGTAAGAAAAAATGATATAGTAAAATTCACAGGCAAATGAATTGATTTGGAGAATATCCTCCTGAGCAAGGTCTCATAAACTCAGAAAGATAAGCATGGGATGTACTCTCTCATTAGTGGACTTTAAACAAAAACTAAAGAACACACAGACTGCAAACCACAAACACTGAACAGGTCAAGATCTGCAGGAACTTAAGAGAGACATCCAGGAAGTCCCCTGAGAAGAGAAAATTGAAAAGATCTTCTTAGCTAATTATGAGCATAAGAGGTTACAACCAAGAAGAGTTGGGAACAAATCATGAGAAGGAGACGATTAAGTGAGAGAAACAATAAGGAGGGAGAGAAAAACAAAGAGATGGAGATCTAAATAGAAAAAGCAAATATGGGGTTGGGAAAAGACCGGATGCTGGGGAAACCCCAAAGAACTCACAGGATTTCTTTGTCTAGGTCTCCAACCAATAGTGGAGGTGTTGCCTAAACAGGACATCTCCCAAAAGCAAACAAATAATCATCCTAAGTGACATCACAGAACTTACATCTAACAATGAATACAAGTAGAGAGGCAGGGAGGCATGCCTGAGCATTGGGCTGAATCCCTGGTCCAGCTGACAAAGGGAAGAGACTCTATATGAGCAAGAAGATAGGGACTATGAGGGAAATTATCACAGTGATGCCTGGAGCTCTGGGGAGCTCACTGAATCAGGAACAACCACCTGGGATCAATTTGAAAAAGGAATTAAGCCCTCTAAGGATTAGTAACTGTCTACTGGCATAGGCAATATGTGGAGCTTCAAGAGGAGAGATCAGATTGTGTTTCTATGCATTGACTGGCACTTTGAAGCCCATTCCTTCCAGAGGATCACCTGACCCAGTCTGGATATTACAATTAGGAAATCAGACTTGCCTGGAGTGGATGCTGAGCTAATCCACCTTGGGACCTCTTGCCCTTTCTGGGGAGGGGCTAGGGGCTGGGGAGGAGGGAGGCTGAAGACTGACTAGGAGATGTCAGGAGGGGGAATGGAATAGGAACAAGGGGATACATGGATAAAAAATGAGACTTTATTCTATAAAAATAAAATAAGAAAGAGAGGAACCTGATATCAACATGGGGTCAGGAAAGTTGTGTGGATACAGATAAGATCCTAGAGCAATTATGCTTCTCTTGACATTGACAGAGTTTGACTTGCTATTCAACCAAGTCCTCTGGGTAAACAGTCTTTTCTCTATTAATTGTTTTATTATCTAATTGTTGTTATGACTTTGTCATATTGGAGGGCCTCTCCAAGGAACTCTGAGATGAATGAATTCTAATTGTCCTACCTGCTCTGAGAGTTATATTTTAAAGTCAATAAACAGAGTAGAGATAAGCATGAAATTGCCAAGGAGGCAGAGTCCTTCCCAGACCTGCAAGACTTGATAGCAACCTAATGAACTATATTAAAATATATTTTTATAAACAAAATCAAATGAATCTATTAAAAGAGCATTAACAGCTTCTGGGACATAGGAAAGGAACATTAAGGAGGCAGATTGAGACCCACCTGCACTGGTACTGTCTGGTGAGTGAAGGACACTTGATAAAAATCAGGGTCAATGTGCATCTTTGTTAAGACCATCTTTACAGGGCAATTGCAATGTCAATTCATTATTCAAACTTTCAGCTGTATTCTCACCCTGTAACCTTTTGATTGTAGTTGGACTTCCCATATATTTTGTCTTTGAAGAGGAAATGTTCTAGATAGAGTTGAGGGAGTTAAATCAAGTATATTTCATACTGAAATTAACCAGTTGTAACAGGTTTTCTTTTTTACAGTTTATGAATTTAGTATATGTGAATCTGTCTCAGAGATAGTTCACTGTGTATGCTGTCATAGAAGGCTTCATCTCTCTAAGGAAAATTTGAATTAATATTATCTAGTAAAGCATCAGCATCTTGGCAAGAGAACACACTAGCTGCTAAAGGAGAACCCCTTCTCATGTAGCACTCTGGGTTTTGGAGTGTTAATTTTAAATAGGTGCTGAGTAACCACAAATTATTATAGACAAAATGAGGCTGAAGATGCAGGTCTGGCTCTTGAAGAGCTTAGCATCTAGTGAATTCACAAACACAGAATACCTTTTTGTGTCCTAACTTCTGCTACAATGAGAACAAAACATTAAGGAATTTATTTAGAGAGTGCACAGGGGTTTTGTAGAAGGGGTAGCTCAAAAGAAAAAGGAAATCTCTCTGGGTTCATAAAAACATCTTGGAAGCTGGGTTTGTGATATGACTACATTGCATGAAGTTTCAGAGGACTTAGGTTTTTACCTCTGCCCTCTCCCTTTGTCTTAAACTTTGAGATTTTTTTTTTTAGGTTTCTTGAGCTGAGGGACAGTACTTGGAATTGAATGTCTTTCTCATCTTGTCATTTGCCATAACTGAACATAAGCCCATGCTTTTTCTTATGTGCAGTCCAGAATCGATGCACATGATTTTTTCTATTCTACTCTGGAGAAGAAGATAATATTTTAAATTCTATCATATACTATAAGTTTTCCATGTGAAAATTATATTTACATACACATATTCTTTCCTTTAGTTGTTTCATTAATTAATTAATCAATCTTTTTTGAATGCTTATGTTTTTTTAAATGATTGCTATACACAGCTCACCAGAACTTTCTTTTAACTGCTTTATTCTAGAAATACAGATAAGCTTTGTATTATAGTTGCATGTAGATATCCATGCAAAGGCACTTAAGAAAACGAGACAACAGAGATCCTATAGACCTGGTAGTGTTGGGACAGATCTTTAAGGGAATAAAATGTGCTTTGTACATGTGGAACCAGAAAAGATCAAGGAAAAACAAGTTGTGGTTGTAGAGTTGAGGAAAGAGTGCTGCATTTTAAGAATGCTACATCTCTGATAATGAGCCTGGCTGTGACATTTGAAAGGTCTTTCATCTTGCCAGGTGGTGGTGTTACAGACCTTTAATTACAGTACTTTGGAGGCAGAGGCAGGCAGATCCCTGTGGTCAAGGCCAACCTGATCTACAAGAGTGAGTTCTAGGATAGCCAGGGATATATAGAGAAACCCTGTTGTAGAAAAAAAAAAAAAAAAAAAGAAAAGAAAAGAAAGATGTCTTAATCTCTTAAAGGTCCCATTTTCCTTTTGCACTAAGTGGGATAAAAATACCTCTACTCAGAAGAGTAAAGATTATGGTTGATATTACAGGTTAAATTCTCTGTGAACTTTAAGTGCTATGCAAGGATGGGGATTTATTTACACATGCCTGGAGAGGGAAAAAGTTAGAAAGGTCATGAGATATGTTTCAGAAATTCCAGATGTTTGTGCTATAAATTCTGGTTGAGTTTTATGCCCTTTCTCATTGAGTGGCCTTGGGGAAATGATTTACACTCATTTATATTTATTTAATTTTATTCAGTTAGAAGCTAGGAATGCTAATTTTTTTACTTATCAGTGCTGCACAGATGCCATGGTTATTAAGTTATATTATATTATAAAATGCAATGGGGTCTGCTCTCTGAACCCAGGACCTGAGGCAGGGCACAGCTTCAGTGGCAGAAAACTCAGACCACAGCAGGCGTAATGGCACTGCCACCTCACGAGAGCAGCTGACCCTCTGAGCACACCGCTGATGAGGAATCCTCAGACCAACAACCCACTAACAGCCGCTCAAGAACTAACCAAGAGTGAACTGAGGAAACAATGGGCAGATGCCAGTGTAAGAATACATGCAACAATACAAAGATCAAAGACATACCAACAGAAGAAGCAAGTGGTTCTATAGCTTCAAGACCTGAACATAACAATGAAAAGAAAATAGAAAGAAACGGCCTTAAAAACAGCTTTAAGAAACTGATAGAAGCCTTAAACTAGGATATTAAAAACTCCCTTAAAGAAATAGAAGAAAATACAAAATTAGAAGAGATGAACAAATCCCTGAAAGAAAATAAATAAAACCAGGAAAAAGAAAACAAACGGGAAAGAAACATTCCAGGAATTAAAAATTGAAATAGAAGCAATAAAGAAGGCACAAACCGAGACAAAGCTGGAAACAGAAAATCTTAAAAAATGACCTGTAACCACAGATTCAAGCATAACCAACAGAATCTAAGAGATTGAAGAGAGAATCTCAGGAGTGGAAGACTCAACAGTGGTAATAGATAACTCAGTTAAAGGAAACACTAAAACAAAAATGTCATAACACAAAATGTCCAGGAAATCTGGGATCCCATGAAAAGGCCAAACTGAGAATAACTGGAATCTAAGAAGGAGATGAACACCAGCTCAAAGGCACAGAAAATATATTCAGCAAAATCATAGTAGAAAACTTCCCCAACCTAAAGAAGAAAATGCTTATAAAGATACAAGAAGCCTACAGAACACTAAATAGACTAGACCCACAAAAAAAGTCTTCTCACCATATAAGAATCAAACCACTAAACCTAGAGAACAAAGAAAAAGTACTAAAAGCTGCAAAGGAAAATGGCCAAATCACTTATAAAGACAGACCTATCAGAATAACACCTGGGTATTCAATGGAAACAATGACAGCAAGAAGGTCCTGGTCAGACATTACATAGACACTAAAAGTATATGGATGCCTACCTAAGACTACTGTACCCAACAAAACTATCAATCAACATAGATGGAGTAAACAAGATATTTCATGACAAAACCAGATTTAAACAATACCTATCCACAAATCCAGCACTACAAAAAGCCCTAGAGGGAAACTATAAACTAAGAAACCAGAAACACCCATGTAACAGCAAACAATTGATAAGCCCACAGAAGAACACCCCCCCAAGCTAATACCAAAAAGGACAGGAAATATCAATCATTGGTCATTAATATCCTTTATTATCAATGGACTCAATTCACCTATGAAAAGACACATACTAGCATGATGGATACAAAAACAGAAACCATCCTTTTGCTGAATACAAGAAACACACAGCTTCAAAGACAGACACAGACTCAGAGAAAACAGTTGGGAAAAGATTGTCCAATCAAATGGCCCAAAGAAACAAGCTGGTGTAGCCGTTCTAATATCTAACAAAATAGACTTCAAACTAAAATGAACAAATAGAGACCAGGATGGATACTACTTACTTATCTCACGAAAAATCCATCAAGACAAAATTTCAATTTTTAATATTTATGCCCCTAACATAAGGGAATCTACATATGTAAAAGAAACAATACTACAGATTAAATCTCATATCAAACCTGACACACTGATTGTGGCAGACTTCATTACCCCACTTTCACCCTTGGATAGGTCAACCAGACAGGAACTCAACAGAGAAATAAGGGATTAAGCAGAAGTTATGACCCAAATGGTCTTAGTAGATATATCCCCAAACAAAGAGGAATATACATATTTCTTAGCACCCCATGGAATTTTCTCGAAAAGTGACCACATACTAGTTCATAAAGCAAATATCAACATATACAAAAAAAAGGGTATAAATCGTTGTAGCATATCAGATCACTATGGTCTAAAGTTAGACTTAAAAACATCAAAAATCACAGAAAGCCTACCAACTCATGGAAATTAACCTTCACTCAACTGAAACACCTCTGGTTAATAAATTAAGAAATAAATCAAAGACTTCCTAGAATTAAACAAAAATGAATCCACAACATACCCAAACTTATGGGACAAAATGAAAGCAGACTTAAGAGGGAAATTCATAGCACTAGATGCCAATATGAAAAACCTAGAGAAAACCCACACTAGAGAACTAACAGCACAGCTGAAAGCTTTAGAACAATTAGAAGCAAACTCACCTAGAAGGAGTAGATGGCAGGAAATAAGCAAACTTAGAGCTGAAATCAAGACAATTGAAACAAAAAGAACAATACAAAGAATCAATGAATCAAAGAGTTGGTTCTTTGAGAAATCAACAAGATAGATAAACCCTCATCCAAACTAGACAAAAAGCATAGAGAATCCAAATTTTAAAAATCAGAAATGAAAAGGGGGACATAACAACAGACCCCCAGGAAATCCAGAGAATTGTCAGGTCATACTTTGAAAATCTATACTACACAAAAATGAAAAATTTAGAAGAAATGGACAGCTTTCTGGACAAGTACCACTGACCAAAATTAAATCATGATCAGATTAAATACCTAAATAGACCTATAACTCTAAAGGAAATTGTTGTTATTAGAAGTCTCCCAAATGAAGAAACCCAGGCCAGTACTGTTTCAGTGCAGAATTCTACCAGACATTCAAAGAAGAGCTAATACCAGTACTCCTCAAACTGTTCCACACAGTGGAAAATGAAGGAACATTGCCAAACTCATTTTATGAGGCCACAATAACCCTGATACACAAGCCACCCAAAGAAGCAACAAAGAAAGAGAATTACAGACCAATTTCCCTCATGAAAATTTATGAAAAAATTATCAACAAAATTCTGGCAAACTGAATACAAAAATCTATAAAAAATTTATTCACCATGATCAAGTAGGCTTTATCCCAGAAATGCATGGTTGGTTCAACATACAAAAAGCTATAAATGCCATCCATCATAAAACAAATTGAAGAAAAAAAATATGATCATCTCCTTAGATGCTGAAAAAGCCTTTTACAAAGTCCAACACTCCTTTATAATAAAAGTCCTGGAGGGAAAACTCCTAAGTATAATACAGGTGATTTACAAAAAGCCAACGGCCAACATCAAACTAAATGGAGAAAAATACAAAGCAATTACACTAAAATCAGGAACTAGACAAGGCTCTAGTCCCTTCTCCCCTTATCTATTCAACATAGTTCTTGAAGTTTTAGCTAAAGCAATAAGAGAACAAAAGGATATTAAGTGGATACAAATTGGAAAAGAAAAAGTAAAACTATCTTTATTTGCAGAAGATATGATTTTATACATTAAGTAACTCACAAAAATCTACTAGGGAACTTCTACAGCTGATTAAACACCTTCAGCAATGTAGAGGGATACAAGATTAACTCAATGAAATTAGTATACCCCCTATACACCAAAGATAAAAGGGCTGAAAAAGAAATAAGGAAAACATCACCTTTGATAATAGCTGCAAATAGCATTAAATACCTCAGTGTAACTATAACCAAAGAAGTCACAGATGTGTTTGGTAAAAACTTTAAATCACTGAAGAAAGAAATTGAAGTGGATATCAGAAAATGGAAAGATCTCTCATGTTAGGATAGTTAGTTAGAATCAGCATAGTAAAGATGACAATCTTACCAAAAGCCATCTACAGATTCAATGCAATTCTCATTGAAATCACAGCACAAGTTTTTACAGACATTGAAAGAACAATACACAATTTTATTTGAAACAATAGGAAAGGCAGGATTGCCAAAACAATTTTGCTTGACAAAAGAACCTCAGGAGGCATCACCATCCCTGACTTCAATTTATACTATAGAGCTACAGTAATAAAAACAGTTTGGTACTGGAATAAAAACAGACTTGTGGATCAAAGGAATGAAATTGAAGATCCCAACATTACCCCACACACCTATGAATACCTGATTTTTGACAAAGAGGTAAAAAATATTCAATGAAAAAAAAAGAATCTTCAACAAATGTGTTGAACTCTTCCTCCAGAGGAACAAACAGTGTTGTATAGCTGGATGGTAGTATGTAGAAAATATAAATAGATCCAAGCCTGTCATCCTGTATAAAGCTCAAATCCAAGTGCATTCAAAGACCTCAGAATAAACCCAGCTACACTGAACTTGATAGATAGAAAAGAAAGTGGGAAATACCCTCTGCATTGGCAGAGGTGATCACTTCCTAAATATAATACCAGTAGCACAAACCAGCAATACCTGTACTGGGCCTATACTCTAAAGATGCACTTTTGCACTCCAAACCTCAACTATGTTCATAGCAGCATTATTCATAATATCAAGAACCTGTAAACAACCTAGATGCCCCTCAACTGATGAATGGATTAACAAATATGGTATATTTACACAATGGAGTACTTCTCAGCAGTGAAAAAAATAATATCCTAAAATTTGCAAGCAACTGGATGGATTTGGAGAATATTCTCTTTAGGGAGGTATCACAGACCCAGAAAAATAAACAGGGGATGTACTCACTCATTAGTGGACTTTAAACAAAAAGCAAAGCATTCCCAAGCTGCAAACCACAACCACTGAACAGCTTGGGATGTGAAGCACTTTGGACTGGCACCTTGGAGCAAATTCCCTCCAGAGGAACATCTGACCCAGCCTTGATTTTGGGCTGAGGAAAGCGGATTTGGCTGGATTGAGTGCTGAACCAAGCCATGTTGGAACCTTGGAACCTCTTGCTCTTGCTGGGGAGGAGCTGAGGAGATGGGGAGAAGAGAAAGTGACTGGAAGGTGCAGGAGGGGGAAGGGAGTTTGAACAAGGAGATACATGGATAAAAAATGAGACTTTATTCATAATAAAAAAAAGAATTTTTTTTTTAAATCAATAAGTGGGACCTCCTGAAACTGAGAATCTTCTGTAAGGCCAATGACACAGTCAATAAGAAAAAAGGACAACCTACAGAATGGAAAAAGGTTTTTTACCAACCCTACAGGTTACAGAGAATTGATCTCTAAAACATATAGAAAACTCAAGAAACTAGAGCCTCAACTCCTAAATAACCCAATTTAATAATGCCGTTAAGAACTAAAAATGGACTTTTCAGCAGAAGAATTACAAATAACTGAAAGGCATTTCAAAAAGTGCTCAACATCTTTAGCCATCAGAGAAATACAAATCAAAATAACTTTGAGATACCACCTTACACCTGTCAGATTGGATGAGATTAAAAACACTGATGACAGTTTATGCTGGAGAGGATGCTGAGCACGGGGAACACTCCTTCATTGTTGGTGGGAATGTAAACGTGTTCGGCCACTCTGGAATGCAGTATGGTCGTTTCAGAAAACTGGGAATCAATATCCAACCATACCACCTTTATCCATATACTCTAAAGAGGCACACTCGCACCCTAAAAGCATTAGCTCAACTATGTTCATAGCAGCATTATTTGTAATATCAAGAATCTGGAAACAATGTAGATGATCCTCAACCGAGGAATGAGTTAACAAACTGTGGTACATTGCACAATGGAGTACTACTCAGCGGTAAGAAAAAATGATATTCTAAAATTCACAGGAAAATTAATGGAAATGGAGAATATCCCTCCGAGTGAAGTCTCAAAAACCCAGAAAGATAATCACTAGATGTACTCACTCATTAGTGGATTAAAAAAATAATGTTATTATATACAAGAACTCAAAGGTAGAATATAGCTAAATGATACAGTCCTTTACTTATGCATTAATGGCCTCTGGAAGAGGTGTGGGTGAGGAAGGATTCATTTTCTTTAAGGAGCTGGCCATAGGATGTTTAATTATACTCCAGTAAGTAAATGAGCAGCATGAATGGGCTTTTTTTGTAAATGGGGAGATTATAAGAGTGGGTATTAAACTGAGAGGACTGATAACTGAGTTTGATTTGGTACATGATGTAAAAATCACCAAAAATAAATAAAAAATATTATGCAATAAATGCAATGGGCTTTTGAAAATAAGTGCTGGAGAGATGGCTCAGTGGTTAAGAGGACTGACTCTTCTTTCAGAGGACCTGGGTTCAATTTCCAGCACCCACATGGCAGCTCACAACTGTCTTTCACTCCACTTTTAGAGGATCCAATACTGTCACACAGACATATATGCAAACTCCAGTGCACATAAAATAAAAAATAAATAAATAAAAGAGCTTCTGCAAATGAGCTGACATGAGTACATATTTTAGCAAAAAAAATTATATAAATGACCATTTTAAATGGGCTCCTGTTCTGCTTCCAGCAGGAAAACAGAAGACAAAGGTCTTAACATGCCAGTGGCCTATGTGAGCATTATGGTGTTATCTGTTTTAGGTAACTGTCTCTTTCTGAAAACAATTGTCATCTTAGTTTTTATAAGTTGTACTGTTCTAGTACTTTAGTAATTGGTTCTGGGTAATTACTATAAGAGCCATTTAAGGGTTTGGACTCAACTTTAATTTTAATAAACAACAACAGCTTAATTTGAAAGAAAGACTTTATTTCAAAACTAAACTTTTAATGCAGATGTTGGAAAGAAGACTGGGCAAAATCCAAAGACATACACAGGATTTATGTCTTTGTAATGTAAACACAGCCTGAAACTGCAGTAGAGATATGAACACATAGGGTTTGAAACAGTCATTTGTGAATAATTGCTTAATTTCTAATGCTCCATCCTTTTGTTTTCCAGAAACTGACTTTAAATTCTACCTAATCTGTTATGTTGAGAGTTTAGGGTGTTCTGTGACACCTACACAGAAGAATTTTCTTCAGTGTTGCCATTATGAGTAACATCTTGCTATATGTAAAAATGCCATGAGCAATGCTAATCTGAATGGCTTCTGAGCCAACATCAACATTGCTGACACCATGGCATTATGTTTACTAACCCTAATCATTCCAGCAACATGACATCTCAATAAATCTGTAAACATTAACATATAGTATCATCAACTTAGCATTGTTCCATATTACATTATATTTTTACAGAAACAAATGATTTTGGAATAGCAGAGCTCAAGCATAAAGACATAGAATGTTTCTATCAGTCATTAACTTTGCTAAGATAACGATTCTAGTTTTTAGTCCTAGAAAAAAGGATTTTCTAAATTCTATTTTAAAGTCAGAACTCTTCACTTTGAAAGAGCTGATTTTGCTTTAATGCCATGCAACATGAAGATTCTTACATTAGAAAATGTCATTCCCTTTCAAATTGTAAGTGGTACTTTCTTTCCATGGTTATTTGCATGAAGAAAATACCTTAAGAGTGTCTCCAAAGTTTCTTTGGAGACATATGTTAAAAAAGATTTATCTGCTGGTGTTTAGAAACATGAAAAAATTACACCAGCAACCTTTGAAAAAGCCTGCTATCTATAATAACAGACAAACATATACGAACCTAAAAATGATTATAATGGAACAAAGGTGAATAAAATATAATTGTAGTACCACAAAAGTTTCCTGAGTGTCCTGGTTCTTGATACCAAATAAAACACAATCAAGGGCTGGGAAAATATTGCAATGGTAGAACTCATGTTTACCATGCACAGGGATATAGATTTCATTTGTAGTACAAAACTAGGCAAAACCAAACCAAACCAGACTGTAAAAACAACTGAGTAGATGCTTGGTTTTCCTTTTAAATACAAACAAACAAACAAACAACATCTAGATATTTTATATTTACAGTTCTGCAAATGGTCATTATTCAAGAATATGCTATACACACAGATAAAAAGAAATATACAACAAATTTAAAATGATACTGAACAAAGTCCAGTAGTGTAAAAAGAATGCTTATGAACTCTGTCACTGTGCAGAATGCATGTAATCAGTTTTTAAAATAGCAATGCATGACAATCATTTATTGATCTTGTGAGGACTACAAAAGAGGGGAACTATCAGCATATGTATGACTTTTATATTAGGTAGGTTTCTTGGATAAGTTGTACTAGAAACTCCATGTACAGAAGCAGAAGGCTTTGTATTCTAAAGAGATTAATGTTGTAAACTCTGCCGACCATCACCATTCCTACAACTCCTGCTGAGGGAAGTTGCACGGATACCCACTGCCACCTCGAACTGAGCGAGTCAACAACTGCAGAGGTCTCTGAAGGACAGACTCAGACCCCGCACAGAGGTGAGGAGGGGTCACCAGGCCCAAGTGCCTATATCCCAGCCTGGGAGGGAAAGTTGAGCTCCCATAACTTCCGGTTCTGCTCCTGGACCAAGTGCTGTCTGCAGAGTCCCAGCACACTCTGGAACACAGGCAGATAAACTCTACCTGTCACCATACCCACAGCTCCTGCTGAGGGAATTTGCACTGCTACCTAGCCACATTGAACTGAGCAAACAGACAACTACAGGGGTTCCCTGAAGGGTAGATTCAGACCCTGACCAGAGAGGTGACAGGAAGCACACAAACACGAGTGCCACAACTGACCAGTAGCCATCTAATCGTGAACCACTGAAGCCATGGGCAAACGTCAGTGCAAAAAAATTACATAATAATACAAAGGACAACATGGTAACTCCAAAAGAGAGTGGCGATCTTATAAGTACAATACCTGAACTGAGCTATGAAGAGGAAACAGAAGGAAGCAACACCAAAAATTCCTTTTCGATGATCATCAAAGCTCTAAAAGAAGATATGAAAAAAAGCCTCAAAGAAATAGAAGAAAATACAAACAAAAAATTGGAAGAGATGAACAAATCTATGAAAGAAATATGCCAGGAACTAAAAGCTGAAATAATAGCTGAAATAAAAGCTGAAATAGAAGCAATAAAAAAGGCACAAAATGAGGCAAAGATGTAAATAGAAAACCTGAAGAAAAAAGCTGGAACCACAGATACAAGCATAACAAACAGAGTTCAAGAGATGGAAGATAGAATCTCTGAACTGGAAGACTCAGTAACTCAAATAGATATATCAGTCAAAGAAAATAGTAAAACTAAAAAAGCCATAACTCAAAATGTTCAGGAAATGTGAGACACCATGAAAAGACCTAATTTGAGAATAATAGGAATAGAAGGAGAAGAATACCAGCTCAAAGGCACAGATAACGTTTTCAATAAAATCATAGAAGTAAACTTCTCTAACCTGAAGAAGGAAATGCCCATAAAGATACAAGAAGCTTAAAGAACACCAAATAGATATGATCCCAAAAAAAGTCAGCGCGCCACACTATAATCAAGCCACAAAACATACAGAACAAAGAAAAAATTTTAAGAGCTGCAAAAGAAAAGGGCCAACTCACATATAAAGGCAGACCCATCAGAATAACGCCTGACTATTCAATGGAAACGATGAAAGCTAGAAGGGCTTGGTCAGAAGTTATACAGACGCTAAAACAGCATGGCTGCCAAACTAGAATACTATACCTTGCAAAATTATCAATCACCATAGATGGAGCAAACAAGGTATTTCAGGACAAAGTCAGACTGAAAGAATATCTACCTACCAATCCAGCACTACAGAGAGTATTAGAGGGAAAACTCTAACTTAAGGACCTCAGATATACTGACGAAATCACAAACAATCAATAAGTCCACAGAAGAATACCCTAGAGAAAGGAAATACAAACAAGTTGCCACCAAAAATGGCAGGAAATATGAATCAATGGTCACTAATTTCCATTAATATCAATGGTCTCAATTCTCCTATAAAACGTCACACACTAACAAGATGGATACAACAACAGAAGCCATCCTTCTGTTGCCTAAAAGAAACACACCTCAACTGCAAAGACAGAGACAGGCTTAGAATAAAGGGTTGGGAAAAGATTTTCCAGTCAAATGGTCCTAAGAAACAAACTGGGGTTGCAATCCTAATATCTAACAAAGTAGACTTAAGCTAAAAGCAATTAAAAGGGACCAAGATGGTCACTACTTATTCATCACAGGGAAAATTGGTCAAGAGGAGATTTCAATCTTAAATATTTATGCTCCTAATATAGGGGCACCTACATATGTAAAAGAAACACTGCTAAAGCTTGAATCCCACATCAATTCTTACACCCTAATAGTGGGAGACTTCAATACCCCACTTTCAACCCTGGATAGATCAACCAGACAGAGCCTCAACAGAGAAATAAGGAGTCTAAATGAGGTTATGTTGCAAATGGATTTCATAGATATCTACAGACCCTTCCACCCAAAGGCAAAGGAATATACATATTTCTCAGCTCCTCATGGAACTTTCTCCAAAATTGACCACATAATTGGTCATAAAGCAAATATCAACAGATACAAAAAAGTGGAAATAATCCCTAGTAACATATCGGACCACCAGGGCCTAAAGTTAGAGTTCAACAACATCAAAACCCAAAGAAAGCCTACCAACTCATGGAAACTAAACATCAATCAGCTGAACCATTTCTGGGTCAAGGAAGAAATTAAGAAAGAAATCAAAGTCTTCCTAGAATTCAATGAAAATGAATCTACAATGTATCCAAATTGTGGGACACAATGAAAGCAGTCTTAAGAGGAAAATTCATAGCGCTAGATGCCTATATGAAAAACCTTGAGAAATCCCACACTAGAGACCTAACAGTGCAGCTGAAAGCCTTAGAACAATTAGAAGCAAACTCACCTAGAAGGAGTAGATGGCAGGAAATAATCAAACTTAGAGCTAAAATCAATACAATTGAAATAAAAAGAACAATACAAAGAATCAATGAATATAAGAGTTGGTTCTTTGAGAATGTTAACAAGATAGATAAGCCTTTAGCCAAACTAATCAAAAAACAGAGAGAGTGTCCAAATTAACAAAATCAGAAATGAAAAGGGGGACATAACAACAGACCCCCAGGAAATACAGAGAATTATCAGGTCATATTTTGAAAATCTGTATTCCACAAAAATGGAAAACCTAGAAGAAATGGACAGCTTTCTGGACAGGCACCATCTACCAAAATTAAATGAAGATAAGATTAATTACCTAAACAGGCCTATAACCCTTAAGGAAATTGAAGCTGTCATTAAAAACCTCCCCAAAAATAAAAGCCCTGGTCCAGATGGTTTCAGTGCCGAATTCTACCAGACATTCAAAGAAGAATTACTACCATTACTCCTCAAACTATTTCACACAGTAGAAACTGAAGGAATATTG